>NW_004624838.1:755159-783039 GCF_000247695.1 Heterocephalus glaber | reverse complement strand
TGAATGAAGAAGACCTAAAAATTCTGAACAACCCAATATCAATCAGTAAAATTGAAAATATAATAAAAAACTTACCAACTGTGAAAAGCCTTGGTCCTGATGGCTTCACTGCTGAATTCTACAAGACATTTAGAGAAGAACAATTGCTACTACTGTTTACACTCTTCAGTGAAATTGAAAGGGAAGCAGTACTCCCAAATTCATTCCTGGAAGCAAGCATCACCTTGATTCCCAAAGCAGAGAAGGACCCAACAGAAAAAGAGAACTATAGCCCAATATCACTAATGAACATAGATGCAAGAATCCTCAATAAGATACTGGCAAACAGAATGTAGAAGATCATCAAAAAGATCATGTATCCTGACCAAGTGGGATTCATCCCAGGGATGTAGGGATGGTTCTGCATATGTAAATCAATAAATGTAATACACTATATTAACAGAGCCAAGGACAAAACCCATATGATAATCTCAAGAGATGCAGAAAAAGCATTCAGCAAAATCCAATACCTATTCACGATAAAAAACCTTACAGAAAATTGGAATAGATGGTCTTTATCTCAATCTGATAAAAGCCATCTATGAAAAACAAAGAGCCAATATCATATTAAATGGTCAAAAACTGAAATCCTTCACACTAAAATCAGGAACCAGACAAAGACGTCCACTATCACCACTCCTGTTCAATGTAGTTTTGGAAACATTAGCCACAGCAATTTGACAAGAGAAAGAAATAAGAAGAATAAAGACAGTAAAAGACCTCTACTGTGAAAACTACAGCATTCTGAAAAAAGAGATCAAAGATGATATCAGAAAATTGAAAGACATCCCTTGTTCTTTGGGTAGGAAGAACTAATATAGTGAAAATGACCATAATTCCAAAACTGCTATATAGATTCAATGCAATCCCAATTGAAATTCCAACAGCATACTTCACAGAGCTTGAGAAAACAATCCAAAAATTCATTTGGAACAAGAAGAGACCTAGAACAGCAAAAGCAATTCTAGGCAATAAATTAGGAATTAAAAGGGTAAAGTTACAACAGACCCAGGAGAAATCCAGAGGATCATCAATACCTGCTTTGAGAACCAATACGCCAATAAGATGAGAAACACAGATGAAATGGACAGATTCCTAGATACATATGAATTATCAAAGTTGAACAAAGACCTAAAAATTTTAATAACACAATATCAATCAACAAAATCAAAAACACAATTAAAACCTTACCAACAAAAAAAGCCTGGTCCCTGATGGCTTCACACATTGATGATAAAAATCCTACAGAAAATTGGAATAGATAGTTTCTATCTCAAGCTGATAAAAGCCATCTATGAAAAACCAAGAGCCAATATCATACTAAATGGTCAAAAACTGAAATCCTTCATGCTAAAATCAGGAGCAAGACAAGGATGTCCACTATCACCACTCTTGTTCAATATAGTTTTGGAAACATTAGCCACAGCAGTTAGCCAAGAGAAATAAATGAAAGGAATAAAGATAGGAAACAAAGAAGTTAAATTATCATTATTTACAGGTGACATGATACTCTATATAAAAGACCCCAAGAACTCCACCAAAAGTCTTCTAGACTTAATAACCAAATTCAGTAGAGTAGCTGGATACAAGGTCAACACACAAAAATCAATGTCTTTCTTGTACATGAACAACAGATTCATTGAAAGAGGAACTGGAGAAAAAACTCCTTTCATAATAGCATCCAAAAAAATGAAATACCTAGGAATAAACCTAATGAAAGAAATCAAAAGACCTCTACTCTGAAAACTATAGCCCTCTGAAAAAAGAGATTGAAGTGGATATCAGAAAATGGAAAGGCATCACCTTGCTCCTGGGTAGGAAGAACCAGTATAGTGAAAATGGCCATACTTCCAAAACTGCAATCTCAATTGAAATTTGAACAGCATATTTCACAGAACTAGAGAAAACAATTAAAAAATTCATTCGAACTAGAAGAGACCTAGAATAGCAAAAGCAATGCTAGGCAACAAAGACAAGGCAGAGGGTATCACAATCCCCAACTTGAAACTATACTACAAAGCTACTGTGATAATAATGATAATAACAACATGATAAAAACAGATAAAAACAGACCCAACGACCAATGTAACCGATTACAAGATGCAGAAACAACCCCAGACACACTCAGACACCTCCTCTTTGACAAAGGAGCCAAACACCCTCACTGCAGGAAAGATAGCCTTTTTAATACATGGTCCTGGAAAAACTGGGTTTCAACTTGCTGAAGATTATCTCTTACCATGCACTAAACTAAAATCAAAATGGATTAAAGATCTAAATATTAAAACAGAAACACTAACCCAGCTGGAAGGAGGTTAGGTGGAACTATTGAAGACACTGGCGTAGGAAAAGATTTCATGAAGAAAATCTCAGTTGCATGTGAACTAGCACAAAGAATCAACAAGTGGGATCTCTTCATAGTAAAAAGCTTCTGCAGAGCAAGAGAAACCACCAACAATGTGAAGAGACAACCCGTAATGTGGGAAAAATTTTTTACCAGCTGTTCCTCAGACAAAGGTCTACTATCTTGAATCTATAAAGAACTTAAAAAGAATCAGACCTCCCAAATTAGAGACCCAATCCAAAAATGGGCATCTGAAATGAACAGACATTTCTCAGACAAAGAAGTAGAAGCAGCAAATAAACATATGAAAAAATGTTCTACATCAGTGGTCATTCGTGAGATGCAAATGAAAACAACACTGAGATTTCACCTCATCCCAGAAAGAAGGGCTGCCATTATGAAATCAACCAATAACAAATGCTGGTGGGGCTGTGGGGAAAGTCTACACTGCTGGTAGGAGTGTAGACTGGTGCAACCACTGTGGAAATCAGTATGGAGATACCTCAAAAAACTAGGATTAGAGGCCTCATTTGACCCAGCTATTTCTCTGCTGGTTATCTTCCCAAAAGAATTAAAAGAATCATACTACAGTGATATATGTGCACCCATGTTCATAGCAGCACAGTTGGTAATAGCTAAAACTCGGGAACAGCTCAGTTGCCCATCAACTGGAGACCCAATAAAGAAAATGTTTTGTTTTGTTTTTTAATAAAATAGAGTACTACTCAGGGATAAAGAATGAGAAATTATTGACATTTATACTAAATGCATGCACATTGAGGCTACTTTTAAGTGAAATAAATAGGACACACATATGTAAATACCAAACAGTTTCTCTGGTGTGAGAACCTGAAAGTGTAAATAAGGATCAGAAGGCATAATTGATATTGTAAAATAGGAAGAAAATGTGTGAAGGGGAAGGGGAAGTGGGAGGGATTGGGGAAAGGAAAGAAGGGAATGGAATTAATATGAGAAAAAGAAAAAATGGAAACAAAGTCTGTAAATAGGGAGGGATGGACGGGTTGAAGGGAGTGCAGGGAAATCGTAAAAAATAAGACCAAGATGGATTATGAAAAGGTACAAATTTCCAATGATGAATGCTATTATACTGTATACCTAAAATGTATCAATAAAGTTAATTTAAAAATGGGGGAAAAAAAGCTTTTTCTGCATCTATTGAGATGAACTATGATTTTTGTCCTTAGCTCTGTTAATATGGTGTATTATATTTATTGATTTGCCTATGTTGAACCAACCCTGCATCCCTGGGATGAATCCTGCTTGATTATGGTATATGATCTTCTTTTTTTTTTCTGTATATGATCTTCTTGATGATCTTTTGCATTCTGTTTTCCAGTACCTTATTGAAGATTTTTTTGCATCTATGTTCATTATGGAGATTGGCCTGTAGTTCTGTTTTTTGGTTGGTTCTTTCTCTGGTTTGGGGATGAGGGTAATGCTTGCTTCCAGGAAGGAATTTGGGGGTATCGATTCTGGGCAACAAATACAAGGTAGGAGGCATCACAGTCAGTGACTTGAAATTATACTACAAAACCACAGTGATAAAAACAGAATTGTACTGGCAAAAAATCAAAAACAAAAAAACAGAAAAACAACAACACTGATTCAAGGATCAATGGAACAGATTAGAAGATGCAGAAACTTCTTCAAACACACTCAGCCACTTTATGTTTGACAGAGGGGCCAAAAACCCTTCACTGGAAGAAAGATAGCCTCTTTAATAAATGGTGCTGGAAAAACTGGCTTTCCATGTGCTAAAGACTAAAACTGGATTCATCTCTCACCAGGCACTAAACTAAAATTGAAATGGATCCAAGATCTAAATATTAAAGCAGAAACACTAAATCTGCTGGAATAGAGAATAGGTAGAACTCTTGAAGACACTGATGTAGGCAAAGATTTTATGAACAAAACTCTGATCACAGGAAATATCACGAAAAGTCATCAACTGGAATCTCATCTTATTAAAAAGCTTTTGCACAGCAAAAAGAAACCACCAACAAAGTGAAGAGGCAACCTATAGAGAGGGAAAAACTTTACCAGCTGTTCCTCAGACAAAAGACTAATATCCAGAATATATTAAGAACTCAAAAAAAAATAAGACCCCCCGAATTTAAAGACTCAATCCAAAAATGGGCATCTGGGATGAAGAGACACTTTTCAAATGAAGAAGTAGAAACAGAAAATAAATATATGAAAAAATGATCAACATTACTGGTAATTTGAGAGATGTAAATTAAAACAACACAGATTTCATCTCACTCCAGAAAGAATGGCTATTATCAAGAAATCAACCAGTAACAAATGCTGGAGGGGCTGTGGGGAAATGGAACTCTTATCCACTGTTGGTGGGAATGTAGAGTGGTGCACCCACTATGGAAGTTCCTCAAAAAAACTAAAACTAGAGGTTCCATTTGACCCAGCTATTCCCCTCTTGGAATTTTTCTGAAACAATTCAAAGCATCTTACCACAGCAATATATGCACATCCATGTTTATAGCAGCACAGTTTTTAATTGCTAAATCTTGGAAACAGCCCAATTGCCCATCAAGTGATGAGTTGATAATGAAGATGTGGTTTTTTTATACAGTGGAGTACTACTCTGCCATAAAGAAGAATAAGTTTGAGATATTTCTAGGTAAATGGATACACCTTGAGACCACATTCTTAAGTGAAATAAATCGGACACATATATTAAAATACAGCATTGTTTCTCTGGTGTGAGAAACCAAAAGTGTAAATAAGGACCAAAATATATAATAGATAGTGTGAAATAGGAAGAAAATGTTCAAATGGGAAAGGGAACTAGGAAGTAGGGAAAGGGAAAGGAAGGAAGGGAAAAGGAATAAAAGAATAGAAGGAAAAATGGAAACAAAGCTTTTGTAAATAAGGATGGGAAGAGGGGTTGAAGGGAGGGGAGGCAAATGGGAAAAAAAGAAGAATCAAGATATATGTGTAGGTACAAATTCCATGTGATGAATGTTATCATTATGTATATTTGAAATATACCTATAAAATTAGTTTTTATAAAGCACAATTTTAAAATTATGGTTTCCCCTGTCTCCTTTCTACTGTCTTTATTTCTTCTATTCTACCTCAATATGATGATAAAGTAGTAGCAAAGATCATACTCTTTTATGAAAATCAAACTCAGATATGCAATTTATCACCCATTCAGCAGTTACTGCCTCAGTGTTACCATTGGTCAGCAAGGACAAGTTGTGACAGAGGGACTGTCCCAAGTTCACAGTTATTCTTGTGGTGAGATTACATTACCCTTAAATACATGTTTGTATACTAGATTAATGATATGTTCCTGAGACATAGAAGATACTCAATATTTATTGAATGAATGAGTGCTAAATTGAAAAATCTGGAAGTCCACAGGGAGTCTTAAAGAATAGCAGTGCCTCCGTCCCTGCCTCTATGGTGTTTTGGCAATAAGAAAATGAACAGCCTTCTGTTTAGAAGGGAGGGGAAACAGCATTCTCACTGGAAATCCTAGTACTCAGATGGGGAGAGTATTCTGGAAAAAGATTGGGAGCCTAGGGGAGTTTATTAACTTTAGAGTTGGAATTCTAGAAGGCATTGTGGAAGGATTCTCCAAGAGAGCAGCGATGGGAAGATTGTTCCCCCAGGAAGAAGCATAGAATTAACATCGGAATAAGTCTATGGTGACCCTTTGGCACCTTAGGAAGATCTGGGTTAAATTCAAGATGGGATAAAATGTCCTCAAACATTCATTGTGAAATTGTTTCCATTCTCCAGAGTCAGGGATGGATGTGTGTGATCTTCTCATCTTCCCTCTGTCCTACAATCTCCCAGAATGGCATGTGCTCCATGCAGTCTAGTACATAGTAGGTGTTCTACATAAATTACTGACAGCATAAATCCATTAAGAAGCACTGGGCAGGAAACACAAGAGTACAGGCTTAGGTCTTCGTTGTTTCTAACTGCCAGGCCTTCCCTGTGTTGCCGAAGTACTGTAGTGGGTTAAATTAGTTCAAATACCTGTAGTGCTTTCCTGTGGAAGATGAATTCAACCTGTTCTACATTTCCTCAGAGAATAGAATTGAAGACACACGGTAGAAAATAGAGGGAAACAGATTTCAGCTTTGAATTTTCTTGTAAGTAAAGTCGTTCAGATTAAAAAATGTACAGAAAGTATACAAGCAAAAGTTGAATGACTGTGTTTCAGAGATGCTTTAGTGAAGGTCCTTGCATTGGGAAAGAGCTTGGTCCCTTTGTCATGAAGAGTTTAGTATTATTTCTGGTTTTGTGTTAAGAGATCATCTACTATGATAAACTACAAGTGATCTGGGAAAGAAAAATATTGAAATGGGCAATAGAGGAAAAGATTGCATCTATTTTCTTATCATAAAATTATTTGCCAGTATGTGTAGCACAAGACATTAGAAAATGTGCCAGGTTGTACTAAGCAACTATTTAGAATGTATAAGGCAGTGTATGGGAGCAAACATGAATTAGAAGGGAGAGATTGAAGAGGGTTGGAGTCATTAGGAAAGGCTTCATGGAGTGGCTGGAAGGGCTGGTTCTTTAACAGGTTCAGGAAAAGGCTGGAATGAGGACAGACAAAGGGGGAGGTCCTTCAGGGAGGGCTGCAGCAGCAGTGTCAGCCTGAGGAGGCTGCTGTGAGCCTGGCCTTGGGGGATGTCAGGAGGAGGCAGAGTGATTTGGCTCACTCAGGCTCTCTGTGTGCGCTTTGCACAGAGATGATGGGAACAATCAATGGTCATTTGAGGGAATGACACACACTTAAGTCTCTCTTGTCTGAAATCCTACAGGATTCTGAATTCCATTGGCCTATGAGCTAAGAGACCTGGGAGTCCCAGCTGGTTCCCTAACTAGCTGTTTGGTCACGACATATCACTTAACCTCCGTGAGCTTATTTTCCTCAATTATAAGCCAAGGGAGTTGCTTAAAACATGCTTCTCAAACTTCAGTGTGCAAATGGAATATTTTTAAAATGCAGCTCTGATTTCTATGGTGTGGGAAGGGCTTGAGATTCTGCTTTGCTAACCAGCTCCTGGTGAAGTGATGTTATAGGTGAGCAGATCACAGAGTAGCAATGGGTTGGATGACTTAGGTATGTTGTCCACTGTATGAGCATTATATGAAACTAGTTTTAACTATGTTTTGATATTTTCCATAGCTGTTCAGTTATTTTCTCTTTGTAAAAGTAAGAAATGTCCAGCACTGAGTGTAGTCATAGTGGAGACCAGATGAACATTTGTTTATTTATGTTAAGTTTTTTTCTTTGGATGCTGCTTAAATTGGTACTGGTGTCAGTTTGATTGTTCAAGCAGGTTCAACAAATCGAATGAAACTCAAAAAAAATCTTAGTACTTTCCTAGATCTCTCTTTTTATAACTCCCATTATTTCTACTAAGGTATTTAAATACCCGTTTGTTTTGTTGCTTCAGGGAAAAAACAATTAGATTGCCTTGCCACGTGTTGAGTAAATGGAATGAAAGCGTCACTGTATTAACTCTCATTCCATAAGTTATTCTAAATCCTCAAAAAATATGGCAGTAAACACCAGTTAATTCACAGAAATTGCCAGCGGTAGCTTTTGCTTCTGCTGGAAATCAGCGGTACTGTAATCATTTATAGGAGCTGAAAAATGAGGTTGCATGTTTTATTACTTATGTTACCAATTTGTCTTATAATAAGGCACATTGGTCTCTGTCCTAAAGATCTCTGTTCTAAGAGGAGAGTTTAGAGTTCCCAAACCAAATATGGGAGTGTTAATATTAAAAATAATATATTTTTGGGGGCCGGGGATTTAGCTCGGTGGTTCTGCCGCCTGCCTGGCAATCTCAAGGTACCGAATTTGATCCCTGGTACCAAAAAAATTTTTTTAAAAATGTATATATATATATTTGACTGAGTAATTTAGAAGTGTTCTAAAGAGATTGTATTGACTGAATATGTACATACTTGCTCAAGATTTTTACTAAACTTAGGATGGCTTTCAACAAAAGGCTTATGAAGGCTTTTATAGCTATTTTTCCAAGTTCTAGAACATTATAACCCAGTGAAATATGATGAAGAGTAAAGTATGTACAGGAGGACTTTTATTGAGAAAATGTGGTTCACTTGAGGTTTGCCGCTTGCTACCAAGCATAAGACAATGCCACTGAAGAGGGAGAAATAAGAGGAAATATCAAATACAAAACTTTTTTATCAAGGCAACCTAATCATTCACAGAGAAACCACCACACAAATTTGATGTGAATATATGCTAATTAGAGAAATCATTATGACAGTCAGTCAAATAAATATCACTATCATGCTGAATTTGTTATGTAGAGCAAGAGGCTGATTTTACTCAAGCCACATTTAAAGATTACTTCATGACTTCTTTGAATCAGAAAAACCTTATTTGAGTTATTAGACTTTAGACAACTGACTCCAATTCATATTTAACTAGCTTAGGCAAAGGAGTATTTAGTGGAAAGATCTTGGGGTAGTCTACACAATTGAAAGAAAAGTAGGACAAACACTGTCAGAAAAAGTCAGGGAGGAATGCAGTGGGGCCTGAGAAACCTATGAACAAGGAATTCCAGGTTATCTTTCTTTTGGATTTTTCCTTCTCTTGTTGTTTGTTCTATTTTCTCCTTGTGCAGGTCAGCTTTTTCCACTGGGCAGTTAAAGGGGCTGTTGATACCTTGTGTAGGAGTTTCCTGTCTTACAACTTCTTCCACCAAAGAGCCAGACTTTTAGATTCATTTCTAAAAACAGTGGGTAAGAACCCTGCTATGCTGGGTGGTTGCATACCCTTGGACCTGTCAGCTGTGATTAGAAGGGCATGATCATAAATGAACATGCTAGGTCCCATTGTAACCACATGGCTGGAGTTTGGAAGAGGGCATTCCATTAAGGGAGGGATACATTTGCCAGAAGCTGGAGGTGAAAGGCAGGGTGGGGACCCTTGGTGTGTTGGTCAATAACCTAGTTTGCAGTAGCATCAGATCCTTGTGTTATTTAACACTGGTCTCCCTGACTGGTTATAAATCCAAGGTTGAGAATTCTGTACTAGATGTTCTCAAGTCCTATCATACAAGCAGCAGAGACCTTGCCTTCTCTACTTCCTAAAAAATGAAACTGCCAGAGTTTCTTGGGCCCCATACTTGCCTAAGTGGTGAGTCTACTATTGTGCTTTTATAATCAGTTGGCCTGTGTTACAGAGGAAAGGGCAGAGATAGGCTGACAGATGGTATATGCAGTAGGTGTGGAAAAAGATCTGAGAGTCTCTGAAATGAGTCCCCTTCCTGCTCCTCCCTCCTCTTTGGCTCCACCAGCTAAGGAACATGTGTGGTCTTCACAAGTAAACTTCATGCCACCCAGGAGGCAGGAACAATAGCGTGTGTGTCTTTAAATCCTGGGAATCTCTGAATACAGTTCTTACACAGCATGAAAACATAACAAATATTTGTAGTTTTAATCTGAGTTTAACCAGATAATAAAATATCAGAGATGTAGCTGGGCTTTGAGATTGTAAAGATCCTCAAATGTGAGTATTTTACATCTCTATCTATCCATTGTTTGTGTGACCATTAGGGCAGAGTTCTTCTGGTGATTCTGTTTGTCACTACAGAATGTATCTTTAAGAGGAATATTATATGTCTATTGCAATTTTAATTATTTATCAATAAAAAACAAATCTTGGTTCCCATTTAAGAACTGCAAGATTTGTATGATTCAAACACATTATCGTTTACAAGCAGATACTAATGAGTGCTATGAAGGCAATAGACACTAGAAATAGAAGCAGAATCTGAACAAATCTGTTCATTAGTCTTACTTATTTTCTGATGATGGATAAGTTGAATCTTAAGCCAGAAACATGTCCAGATTCAAACTTCTTTCAAACATAGAGGTTATATTTTAACTGAAAACTTTATAGTGAGTAAATTATGTTATCATTTGTTGTAGAAAAGAATATGCTTTTGATCCTTACCATGAAGATTCTCACAAATACTTTGCATTTTGCCTAAGTGGAAATCTTCTATTTTTTCTAAATACATAAGTAACACATTCTTACTGTAAATTAAACTCAGAGATGAATATTAAAGCAATTCAAAATTCCCATAATCTTATTTCTTAGAAATAATAACTGTTAACAATTTGATGCATATTTATTTATTTTATTTAGTAAGCCCTCATACAGCAATTTCTGTGTTAAGCACTTGTCTGACCACTTTATAGTTGTACCTAATTTAATACTCATGATCTTTCTATGAGATAAATATTATTTTTCTACATGTAGAGGAGGAAATGGAGTCTCAAGGGCATTAATAACTTGCACAAATATACATAGTTATAAGTGGAAGAGTTGGGATTCAAACACAGCTCATCTGACTTCAGAGTCCCTATTCTTAATGAGACCAGGCCTCTACACAGCCTTCTACACCTTTCTTTATAGATATGTGTTTGTGTGTACATAACACATCTGTGTATATACAGCATGTCCATACACACAGACACACACACACACACACACACATATATGTGATGAGAGAGAGAAGAAAAGAGAGAGACAGAGAGAGAGAGAGAGAGAGAGAGAGAGAGAGAGAGAGGTGTTTCCAAGTTTACTTGCTTCCTGTGGTCCCCTTTTCCATTAATGCCCACTTAAAATGGATCAAGACATGAAGAGGGGAGTTCATCATATGTCTATGCTTTTGATTTAATATTTCTATGCTTTTTGAGCAGTGTTTATGTTCTTAGTCCCACTCTTTAGCAGCATCTTGTCTATGCCTTTGTTATACTTTGTTATCTTCACTCTATATCTCTGGACACTAACCTCTTTCTTGCTTTCCCAAAATTATCACTAAATGAACAAAGCAGTTGAATGTAGAGAACTTTTCGTGAAGATTTTGGGGTAAAGGAGAGAATTATAAATTAGAAAAACATTAACTTAGTGTTTAAATGATTGTTCATAGAGTCTAAGAGAAAGTTAAAATATAAACATTTTCAAAATAGTTTTATGTTGGGCACATCTGATGTTACTTTCCTGTCTTGGGAGCTACTTAGATTTTCTCTCAAATACCTTTTCTTTTGTCTGATACCCTTAATCTCTTTTAATCTACATTATCACCCTCACATCAAGGTCTTTCTTCCCTTATTATGCAAAACAATTTAGCTATAATATTTAAGTTTATTCTTCAATTTCATGCCCCGTATCAAATCTGTTGTTTTCCTAGTGGTTCTCAGTGGGGGTTGGGGGTGATTTTGACCTCCAGAAGACATTTTTATTGGGGGTACAAAGAATTGTCCAGCCTAATGCCAAGGCTAGAAAATCCTGGTCTGTAAAAATATTTAGCCTTCATTTGGGGAGCTATTTTCCTCGAATAGACAGTACAGTTTTGGGGGAGCAAAGACTATATATAGTATTCATAGTACCTGCATAGTATGTCATGTTTGATTTAATGATGCCCCAAGCTGAGCCCAATTTTGCAGCTCCAGCTCCATAGCCATATGACCAGGTATGAACATATGCCTCAATCCAGACCCATCTTTGCCTGGGAATGTGCTCTACACATGCATGTGTGCATCAGGGCTGACAAGAATACTCGCTGCATCATTGTTTGTTTGTAATTTCAAAAGCTCAGTAACAAACCAAATCTTCATCAATTGATTAAATAAATGATAGTAAAGCTGTATAAAGAAATACTATCATGATAGTTGGTACCAAGTTAACTGGACGAAGCTAGAACTACATTTTCCAGAATCCCCTTCCCTGCGGAATTCTGAGTTAGAATTGGCCAAAAGAACAATTAGTGGGAGATTTGGAAGGTGGAGGTGAACAACACCTGTTACTCTTTCTTTTGTTTTGAAAAGTATTTTTTTTAAGCATTTAATTAACCTCCCTTCATGTGGCTGCAAGACACCAGGCTAGGCCTATTTCTCTCCCTTCCTCCTTAATTCTTCTTTTGCAGAAGAATTTGGCCTTCACAGTGACAGGCTGCTTTGGGATCTTTGCTTTCCCCAGAACTTTGCAGTAGCTGGATTGTACCACATTAATGATGGGAGCAGCTCTGGTCTTATTTCTGGCAGCATTTGCCTGTGTCTGCTCACTGACCAAGTACATAATTCATCATGATTGACAGCTGGGCAGAAGCTCTACTTTCTTTTTAAGTGGCAATGCCTCCTCAAACTTTCCTAAATTAACTTGTGATGCATACCAACAGCACTGCCCAGCCTCCTGGATGCTTCCAGTTATTGGCCAACCAATGAGACCAACCAGCCTGGATGAGGTCTTTTCCAGCCTGGATGTTATGTTGGCAGCTCAGACAAAATACTTTAAGGCTCATTTAAAGTCATGCATTTAGGGGGCCAGGGATTTAGCTCAGTGGCACTGCATCTGCCTTGCAAGCACAAGGTCCTGAGTTCGGTCCCCAGTACCAAGAAAAAAAAAGTCATGCATTTAGATGGGTGAGAAATAGGCTGAGAGGTGCCCGTGGTTTGCAGCAAGCCCTCACTCACTCTGCTCCACGCCTGATTCTCCCTCTTATCTGGTGCTTCCCTGCAGACTCTCGGAGGAAACTTTTCTCTGACTTTTTCCCAGCTTGCTTTCGTGGTCCAGCTTTGCACCTGACATATCTGGCTTCTCAAATGGACCAGTTAGTGACTCATCTGAAATGTCACCCTCTCCTTTCAGATATTCACTTCCCCAGCTCCTCCCACACTTGTAAAAGGTCTGATTCCTGTAATATCTCTTATATAATAACTGTAAACGGTTTTGTTTCCTTGATTGAACACTGGCTGACACAAATATGTAAACTTTAATAATAATCAAGGAGCTCTAAAGACCAATATAAATGGACCTTCTAGATATAAATGAAAAGAGAAAGGTGCTAAAGTATTGAAAAATATTACAGATAAAACTGAAGGTCACTTTGGCTCTTGGTCCCCATTGCTTTTCCCCAGAGGTAAATACTGTTATTAGCTCTAAATCAATTCTTATGGCGTGGGGAAGAGTCCTCAGCAAATTGTAACTCCTATAGCAGTTATTTTGGCAAGATTCCTTTATTGACATATAGCCAACATATAATAAAATGCAAGATTTTGAGTGCTCACAATGATGTTTTGATAATAGCATATAACTGTGCAACTATCACCCCACAAGATATAGAACATTTCCACCTTATTCCCATTTCCCTTGTGCGGTTTTCTAGTCACTCTGCTCCTTTCTGTAACCATCATTTCATTTCTATCTCTACAGATTACTTGTATTTGGCTTTCATAGGAATAGAATCATACACTATGTGCTCCTTTGAATGTGGCTTCTCTCAGCATAGGGTTTTTGATATTTGTTCTTGTTTTCTGTATCAGTCATTCATTCCTTTTGTGGTTGAGTACTATTTTATAAGGATATACCACAATCCTTTTACTTTCCTGTTGTTGTATTTTGAGTTGTTCCTAACTTGGAGCTATTATAAATTCAAGTAGGGTTTTGAATATAACTAGAAAATATTGTTGAAATTAGGATTATCAGTGCAGGTTGAGTGTCCTTTATCTGAAATGCTAGGGACCAAAAGTGATTCAAATTTTGCAGTTTGGTTTATTTTGGAATATTTTCATAGACTTCACAGGTTGAATATCCATAATTGAAAATCTGTAATTCTGTGGAGTGGGTTGGTACACACCTGTAATCCCAGCTACTCAGGAGGGTTGGGGCAGGAGGATTCTGAGTTCTAGGACAACCTAGAGCAACTTTCCCAGTACTGAAAAAAACACAAACAAACCCTGAAATCCCAAATGCTCAAAAGTCTGAAATTTGCTACACAATGCTTAAACATTTCTGATTTTGGAGCTTTTCAGGTTTTGGATTAGAGATGCTCAATTTATATTATGTTGTAAAAACATCTACCTTGGTTTTCCCTGGGAACTTAACTTCCTGTTTCAAAGAGTCACCAATTACATGAATAGTTAGGATTTCAATTTTTTTCCAACCATACTTATGGGGAAAAAAAAGATGGATAATTTTACCCTTACTTTACAGATGAAAGAATCATATCGCATTTTCTCAGATTTCCAAAGTCGTAAAAAGAACAAACTGGTAAATCTAGGAGCAGCAGCCAGGTGTGTGCAGCCAACCCAGAGAGTCAGCTAGAAGACCACAGTGTGTTTATGCAGACCTTGGGCCTTGTGGGTCCCTGGCGAGAAGCCACAAAGGCAAGTCTCACAGGCATTTTTTTTAAAGTATGGAAGGAACAACCGGTTAATGCTAAGCCTATACTAGAACATAATTTAATAACAGCATCCAGCTAATTGAAGCATAATAATAAACTCAGAGCCAAAGATGGCCCCTTCCTTTCTGTGGTTGGACTTAAATGAATTTTTAACCTTTAACTAAAACTACACCATAAAGACCATTGGAACTCTTAGATTTAGAATATTTGATATTCACTGGGAATTTCAGATAAAAAGATTTTTGTTCTACAAAATTTAAAGATAAATGGATTGTTTTTATTATAGCATCCAGTGTTAATTATTGGGGCTGACACAAATAATAGTATTAAGAACATGTAGTTATGTTTCCTTTTTATTCATTAAGTTTATCGGTACATTTTAGGTATACATTACAATGACATTCATCATTAGAAATTTGTACCTTTATGTGGTTTATCTTGGTTCTTTTTTTTTTCATTAAGTTTATTGGTCCATTTAGGTATACAATACAGTTACATTCATCATTGGGAATTTGTACCTTTACATGATGTATCTTGGTTCGTATTTCTTCCCCATTCCCCTGCCCTCCCTTCAACCCCTCCACCCCTCCCTATTTACAAAGACTTTGTTTCTATTTTTTCCTTTTCTCATATTTTTTCCTTTCCCTTCCTTCTTTTCTCCTACCCCTCCTTCTTCCCCTTCCCCTTCCCCTTTGGACCTTTTCTTCCTACTTCACATTATTTAGTATATGTTTTGATCCTCATTTACACATTCAGTTCCTCACACCAGAGAAACTATTCGGTAGTTATGTTTCTATAAATGGTGCAATTACATAATTTTATCTTTTTTTTTTTTTTTTTTTACCGGGGATTGAACTTGGGTCCTTGCGCTTGAGCAGCAGGCGGCAAAACCACTGAGCTAAATCCCCGGCCCCAATTACATAATTTTAAATAGCCTAAGCAATCTTTCACGTTTTCACAAGAGCTTTATGCTGATTTCTTCTTTGTGAGGCAGTTTAAAAATTTTGAGATAAACTTTTTGTTAAATGAATTTGTTAATGAAAAGTAGTATGTATTGCTCAATAAAGGAATTTTTATAAAAGTCATCAAAAGTCATAATATTAAAAGATCTGCTCTTATGATAGCTTTTAAATCAAAAGTGGTTGATGAATTTTGAATTTTTACTGTTATATGTCCATTCTAATGAGGTACTTAGAAAACAATGAGAAGCATTTGCTGAATTCATAAGGAAGTCTCAATTAATACAACTGATTGTTTTAAATCACCCTCCTAAAATAAAAATATTACTTTGAAATATGCTCTGAGCTCAGAGTTTAAGATCTGTAATAACTTATTATGTTCTCAGTCTAGTCTTGAGCAGCTTAATGTCATTCTGACAGATATTTATTTATCATTGAAGTAGAGATCACTATTTACTGATATTTTATGATTTCCCTTCAGTGGTCCTATTAGATGTGATAGGAATTAGTAGACTTAATGTCATCGTGATGATCATAACTATTTCCCTCACAGAGAGGCAGCAGCCATTATTTCATGTACAGACCTGGGTTTTTCCCTCCAGTGCTGTTTTTCTGTCTTTTTAGTTTATATATCATTGTTAAAAATATGTGTGGTTCCTAATTTAAAGTACATTCAATCCCAGAGCCAGAATATTCTACAAAGTAGATATATTTGAGTTGGTCAGTGCTCTCAAAGAACGACTTTTACGCAAATGTAGTATCTATTTGGCATTATTGTGTCATAGAATTTAATGCATTTTGAATGTCAATATTAGCTTCTGAGTTCTCTATTCTTACTTTTTTGCTCAGTTTGCAGGTTAAATGACTAACCCAAGGTCAGAGCCAGATTTGGAGATTAGAATCTAACAGTCATGCTTTATTCCCTGAGCCAAGATGAGCTTCCATTTCAGTAAAAGAATCAATCAAATGTTTAGCTTCCCTCTTCAAGAAAACTGCTCTCTGAGACCCTGAGTTAGTGCTGGCTAACTTTTTAGAGATGAGTGCCCAAACTGCAACCCAAAACCCACTTATTTATTGCAAAGTGCCAACAATTAAACTTGAATCCTGAGGTTTTAGCTTAGGAAAAAAAAAACCCTCGTATATTAACATCTTTTATCTTAAAGAAAAACAAATAACACGTGTACTGTAGGTTTGCCATGACTCCCCTAAGTCATACCCTCTGTTCAAACATTTAAAAAACTTACTCATCCTTTTTATTGTCTCATGACATCCTAACAGTACAAACAGTCTTTTGGTGAGAGAGATCAGCTGAAGGTAGCCTGCTGTATAATGCCATGGATCTGATTTTTGTGGGCCACACTATATTAATTATGTGATTATAGATAGGCTGCAAGGCACAGATGGCATTGCATGTATAAAAAGAAAATATAAATTTTGTGATTTGCCTGAGTGGGAAAGTATTTTGTCCAGCATCATGGTGTATTTTCTGACCTCACCTGACTCTTACAGTCTCAGTCACCATATAGTTCAGGACTTCTTTGTGTCTAGTACCATCTTATACTTTTCACTTGCTATTTGACTATTAGTTACGTTGAGAGCTTATGTGCTGAAATGACAGCTTTAGGAGGTAGGTCCCTTGGTGAGGTGATTAGGTCATGAGGGGAGGGTCTTAATGAACAGGTTGAGTTAACTTATAAAAGTGGCCCAAGGGAGCTTATTCATCCCTTCCGCCCTGTGAGGATCCTGTGAGCAGCTGCTGTCTATGAACTGGGAAGCCTGCTGTGACCATTAAGCTGGCTGGCCAACTTGATTGGCTTGAGAGCTGTCTGGGGATTAGTAAAGCACATTTCAGGGTGTGTTTGAGTGTCATGGAATTGTGACCTTGGGTACTATATCTGGTCCTCTCTTAGTTCCATCCCCCTGCTCTGCTTCCCTGGCTGCTGTGAAGTGAGTGGCTTTGCTTCACCACTCCCTTTCACTGTGGTGTTTCAGCCAACTTTGGACTGAAACTCTAAAAACTGGGCCAACTTCAACCTCTCTCCCTTTAAGTTGTGAAAGTTGAGTATTTTTATCCCAGTAATGAAAAAGTGACTAATACATGGCCCTCACCAGATACTGAATCTCCTGGCACCTTCACCTTAAGCTTCCCAGCTTCTAGAATTGTGAGAAATAAATTTCTGTTGCTAGGCCATCCAATTTATGGTATTTTGTTATAGTAGCCAATGGAATAAGATTCGACACACCTAAAACTGGCCAATTGTTGACAGAAGGAACTTTTCTCAAGGATTTGGTGCATAATCATAGGAAAGTCCTTTCTTGTCAGCAATATCTACTGTGCAACTTATAAAGTATCCTAGCATAGTTATTAAAAGCTTGGGTTCTGTAGTCAGGGTGTCTTATTTCTACTACTTGCTGGTTTGGAATATGAGACAAATTCCTTAGCCTCTTTTGTGTTCAGTTTCCTCATCTGTAAATAGTTATTATAATAGTTACCTGATAGGGTTGTTATGACTTTTAAATGAGTTACTATTTGCAATGTGGAGAGAATAGTGCCTGGCACATAAGATGGTCTCATTATTGGTATTTTAAGAAATATTGAGGCCTCTGAGACCTTTTTTTTTTAGTCCTCTGAGATCTTGACATTCAGGTGGGTTATAGTTTTTGGATTTAGAAAGCCTGAAGATTCTATTTATGCCTGGCATAGGACCTCGCAGGGAAGTTTTGAATTATAATATGATTGCATAGATACGGTTCTAGAAAATTCCCCACCGTTTACATGAGTACATGTGAGAAATGGACTTGAGCTATAAATATAGCTTTTTGCAAGAATTTCGGCCCAAGGTTAAGATGAGATAAATTGATTGACTCAGCAGTCACAGCAATAGGCTAGAACTCGATCAGAAAATGTTATTTCAGCAAGAAATAATTAACGAAAATACACCAGAGATCCCAAAGCTCAGTAAAATCTGGAATTCAGAAATCTCTTTCCAGTTAGTTGAAATGCAGACAACTCCAGCTTTGGTTAAGTAATCATATGCTGAACTCCATGGAGAAGGGCACATAATAAGATGTGTTGCTAGTCTCCAAATGGATCCAGTGAAGTCTGCTTTCCAGTATTCATGCTTGTTTAGTTTTCTCCTTATGAATCCAGCATGGCCCTTCAACTTACTTTTGACCCATAGAATGCAGTGGATGTGATGCTGTCTGCCTTCTCCCACTACATCATAAGAAGCCTTAGATCTCACCTGGCCTGGCAGGGTGGCTCTGGTCAAAGCCAGTCATGAGGCTAAAAGTCCAATTCTCCAGAGATCCAGGCTGGGAGGCAGGAGTGTGCCAAAGCTGAGGACAGTGGAAGTGGTCCACTTAGGGTATAGAGAATAAGGATGTATCTTGTCCAGAGATCATTAAAAAAACAATATTAAAACAAACTAAAAGCCAGTCTTCTTTTTATCACCTTTCACAAGCAATTCTAAATTAGGATCAGTAATGAAATATAGCTTCCATGAGTGGTCCTCTCTCACAGCCTCTCTACCCGCCTTACCCCTGTAAGCCAATGCTGGGAAGCGCAAGCCAGTCATGTGGGAAGAGAGCTTATCTAGCCATCTGTAGCATCCCCAGCACCCGAGGCACCATGCAGGAGAAAGTAGCTCCCTTGGATGGCCAGCACAGGCTCACTTTCAGAAGACTGATTCAGCCCCTGCTGCATCTGGCTACAGTGGCATGAAAGATCAAAAGCCATAACTGTCAAGCTGAGCCTCATCAAATCTTTGAAGTTTAGAAAGGGACAGTAAAAGGAGTCATTCTAGGCTACTAAGTTTTGTGATAGTTTGTTGTGCAGTGATTGATAAACAGAAAACTGAAGAGGCATGTGAGAAGGAAGAAGCCTCCCCTATCTCTTTTTTCCTCTCCATCTAAAGATAAAATATTACCCAAGTAACCTTTGCTGTGTAGGGTGACTAGAGATCAAATTATCTTAACGTTAACAGAGGCCAAAAAAAGACTTGATTTCACCACTAGATGGAAATTATATCTCTGTAGATGTTGCTAAGCAACAAGAGATCAGAAACCTTTAAAGAGTGACCATAGAATGCAAAGCATTGGGTCAGCCTACTAAGTTCCTGCTGTACTTCTTTTTCAAAAATCTGGTTATGTGAGAAGTGATATTGACAGTAGGTAGGGGAAAGAAGGTCTAGGAACCTTGAAAGGACTGTGCACACTTCACCATTATTTGCCTGCAGTGATGAGCAAATCAGATAGCCAACATACACCTGAAAAGTGGCCATCGTTTGAGGTTGAAAAGAATAGCAATCTTTGGGAGTAAATACAGCAACACTGGGAAATTTGATAAATCTCATCCTCACAACCTTTGAAAAAGTATTTGTAAGTGCTAAAATCTTTCCCCCGCAATACATCAATGCTACAAATATTTATTGAAACACACAAATAATAGGCAGTGATGCCTTTCTGAGCTTTACAAGGATTTTATTAGGGGTTCAATAAATTCAAGGTGTTTTTTTAAAAAGAGAAAATCAGTTGGTCAGTGGGGCCTGGAAACATTTTCTTTCACTGGTCAGAGACGCAGACTGAGAAAGGGGGAATCTTACTGATGGCTTTGTGAATAGTCTATTAGCAGGTGCATATGAACACTAATGGTCAGAATAAAGTGTGTACCCCCTAATTGTTCCTTAACAGCAATCATTCTCATTATTTCCCCTGGATGACCTTTCATCCCTCCATTTTCTCAGATAATTAGGTTTTTTTTTAAAATTAAAAAGGTAGAGAGAGAGACCCCCCAAGCATAATAGAAGAAACCCAAGAATTAAATGTATGTATTTATTTTTAATACATTTTAGCAAAACCTGTATGACTCCTCAACACAAACACATTACTGGGGCCCGTGCAACATGTCCAGTCCTTCCTGAGACCTGGGGACCGAGGTGGAGAGCTGTACTAGTGAGGGCAGAGCCTTCCCTTTGCCTGCCGGCATTACTGTGGTGAGCACTCCGTCAAGCACTTCTGAAGCAGACCCACCAAATCTCATGTAAGTGGTCAGAGCACAAATGAGCCTGTCGGTGGGTAGTCCTACCCTATTCATGAGCTCTTTCAGAACAATTTTCATTACTTTTTTTAAATACTGTTTTTGGCAAACACTTGATACTTGAAATAAAAAATGCATGAGTCACCTACTGGGATAGGCACAGTGTGTGGTTCATTGAATTTAGCTAAATTGTGAGTCATCCATCAATAGTCCTCTTGGTGAACATACTTATAATAATTTCACACGTTACAAACAAAAATAGGTATGATTTTCAAGATTCTTGAAGCTATTTCCCTTGGGGATTCTTTGGATTGAGTTTAGTGTTTTTTGTTTTGCTAGGTGGCAAGAAAATTGTCAGCCTTGTTCTCAGATGGAGCCAAGGCTGGTCTCTGTTATATGGTTAAGAAAAAAAAAACACTTTGATTTTGAAAGGCTGAGGGGCAGAATATAGAGCTGGGAGAAACAAGAATTACTGGTTAATAGTTGTTCTTATCAGATATCACCTTTTCAGATTAATTTTGGCATCTGAAAGTGATTGACTCCACCCACAGAACAGTCTTAGAGCTTCAAGAATATATATACCTGTGCCCCCTTTTTATCTGATAGGAGAAAGCGGAGCAGGGCAGTTAAGTGTTTGTGCACTACTGCCCTCTGTCGGGGCAAGTAGTGCACTCACACCTCAACTGAACCAAGTCCTAGTCTCCTGGCAATGTGACCCAGGAAAATGAGGTAGTATTGGACTAAGACAATTTTCTTTTAAAAAGTTGACATGTATAAGCTAAAACAGACCTTTGTGTCCAGAGAAGTAAGAGAGGAGGATTTCTGGCCTGAGAGTCTTTGTTTCCCCATTCTGGTGGCTATTAGGGAAGAGGCTGGCCTCTGCTGTGGATTCACATAACAGATGTTATTAAACTGCTAGATCTTTGCTTTTTGTAGAAAGTGAAAATACTCACAAGAAAGTATCCCTACCTTTAAATTTTTCTCTGTCTTTCACTAAGAGCAATAAAGCCATAAAAGAGCTTTTGGATACAACCAGAGGTTAGATTTTAAAATATGGGTGTAGGATGAGAAACTGAAGTTCTTCACAAATCATGCATGCCTAAATGGTCTGTGGAAGTAAGAGGCGCACAGGTGACCCGGCAAAGTGGCTGGGAAATTTGCTTTGCTGTGGCCCATGTCTCTGCCCTCCTTCACCTTCTCCAGGAGCGAACTAAGTGTCCAGCCTGAGGCCATGGGACCCTGTCTTGCCACTACTGGCAAAGTCACTTGGGGTAGTTGTGTGGCTCTTGGAACCTCATTTTTCTTGTGTGTAATTGAGGCATTTGGAATAGGCCATACCTCAAAGTCATTTTGCTCCTAAGATGCAGTAAGTTATCATTTCTCCCTCAATGATAGCATAAGCACAAATTATTTAAAGACCAGACCACACACACACTGAAATAAATAACTTTAGGGAAAGCACTGTGTTCACTGTGATGTTGTTGCACAAGGGCGTGAAGCGGTGGCAACAGCTCTGGCTTGTTCTACTGTCTCATCTGCTCGGATCCCAGTCGCACAGGGCAAACCTCCTGGCCCAGTGCCGCAATCGGAGTCTCCAGGACCAGCAGATGGCGCACTTGCACAGTTCACACATTTTCCACGGTCCCAAGGTAAATAAATGGCACTGATTAACAACCAGAAATAACCGCTAACGTGGCTTGAAGAGATTGCAACATTTTCCAGGCTACCAAAACCATGTCACTTTGTGATCTGGAACATTTGCTGATATTTAAAATGATGAGAAACATTGTTAATCTGTAGTACTGTCCGGTGCTAACAGCCCCTTTCACCTGGGCATCAAAAACCCCTTAATAATAACCAGGCTGATGAGGATGAGGATGATGAGGAGGAGGAGGAGGATGGTGAAGATGATGATAATTATTATTGGCTGGGGAAATTAGGGGGCAGAAAGTCAGTGTTTAGGGTCATAGCAGAAATAGTTCAAATAATTCAGACCATACGCCTTGATCATTTAAAAAAATTCTCTACTCAGCCATAAAGAACGAGAAACTAGAGTCATTTATAGCTAAATGGATGCATATTGAGGCCATGCTCTTAAGTGAAATAAATAGGACACACATGTGTAAATACCGAATAGTTTCTCTGGTGTGAGAAACTGAAAGTGTAAATAAGGATGAAAATGATTAAAATGAATAACTGATAATTTGAAATAGGAAAAGGTCCAAAGGGGTGGGGGTGGTGGGAGGGGAAGGAGAAAGGGAAGAAGGGAAAGGAAAAATTATGAGAAAGAAAAAAAAATGGAAACAGAGTCTAAAGGGTGGAAGGGGGGTGGCACATAGGTAATGGGGAAAAAATAAGAACTAAGATACATCATGTACAGGTCCAAGCACCCAATGATAAATGTAAATGTATTGTATACCTAAAATGTACAATTAATATATAAATAAAAAAATAACAAACAAATTCTCATTTTTCTTATTCTTCCTTTTTTAATGCTCACTTCTCTGATCATGCGCCGAATGTATGTATATTGGATGTATGTCTGGGAATGTTGGGGGAGCAGTGGACATATTCTGCACTTTGGGGTTTTGCACAAAGTCATGGTGACTACCATGACTTCTGACTTCTTCACTCTATATTCAGAACACTCCATGACAATGACAACTGGCATTTATTGATTGCTTATTTTGAGCCATGCACTGTTCTAAGCATTTCTCACATTTTAATCATTTAATCCTCCCAACAACTTCACCAAGGAGGCCAAGAGAGTAAGGAAGTTTCCTAAAATAAGAATTCTTTGTATTTTTCTAGGCTTTGTTTCTGCAATAAGGACATCAAACTATTTTTTGAAAAAAAAAAGTGATAACCACTTTTGGTCCCAGATATATTTCAGTGAATAGATCATGAACTGATTTTCATTCTAACTTTTAACTTATAGGAAATGTATGGGAATTTTGGTTGTATCATATCAGCCTTGGTTATAGTAGCTTGTGACACTTCGGTTGGTTTGGAAGAATTCCTTACACAACCTCGTGCTTAGAAGGAATGATTCACCAGAAATGGAAAGAAGTGAATGAAATGAGGAAATTTGGCAATTTCATCATTCAAGTACTATTTTCCAAGTGCTCACTTAATCCATTAGGAAGAAGCATGTGTTGGGGGGTGTGTATCACTCTGACTTACTAACACTTATTTATTTCTAAAGTGTGTGTAGTGGTTACTGCATGCCAGGTTCATTTAATCTTTATTAAAATTATGACAAGCCCTGTTTACAGATGAAGGAACCAAGGGCAAGAGAGATTAAGTAACATATCTGGTAAGTGGTGGGTCAGGATGTTTAATCAGCGCTTGGCTTCCCACCCAAGGGCTGTGCTACTGGTCTTTGCTACCTCTACCAGTAAGAAGTAGACATGTTGAAAGTGTGTGAAGCAACTTAACAAAGGTCAAAGACTGAAACAAACGCTTATAATGTTGATTTCCTCCTACTTAACAAATATCCTCATATAGCAAATAATTTCTAAAATAAAAAATGAGTCCAAATAGCCAAATTAACTATTAGCCTTAATAAAGGAAACTTGGAACTATAAAGAACTGGCTAATGCTTTTTAAGTATTGAAGTTAGTGATATTTAGAATAATAATTAGTTTTTCATTTCACTGAAGACTAAGCAAAAGAAAGTTGAGCTACATCACAGCTGTGTTTGAGTGAACCTCTGTTGCCTTTAGTCTTCCCCCTTCCGCAATGACATCATCCCCCACTGCAACTTGCCTGGGAGAAAAAGCTTCTTCAATTTAACCTGCGCATGAATCACCTGGGGATCTTGTTGAACTCCAGATTCTGATTTGCCTGGTATGGGATGGGGTGGGAATGTCTGGACTGTTAACCAGGTGCTACTGCTGCTGCTACTAATGTTAATACTGCTACTACTGCTACTGGTACTGCTACTGCTGCTTCTGCTGCTACTGTTGCTACATGACCTGCGGTGAGTGGCAAACTCCTCTCCTATCCCATGTTATTTGGGTAGGGGGTGCCAACCTTTGCACCTCATACACCCTACTCCTTCTTCCCTCTGCACAGGTGTGGTTGTCACTGTGGTGTAGACTTGGTTCTTCTTATCCCCAACTCACATACCTAGGCAATGAAGTCCATTCATTGAGAGAGATGCAGAGAGGAGGAAAGAATAGGGAAAAAGGGAGGGAGGGAGGGGGAGAGGGGGAGAGGGGGAAGAGAGAGAGAATGAACAAATGACGCCTGATGGCATTTTGAGTCCTGAATGCAGCTGCATCCTGGAACATCTCAGTCACACAAGCTTTACATTAAGCTAATTTGAGTAGTTTCTGTTGCTTACAGTTGAAAGGCTTTTTTGCCTAATATAGAGGAGTGACTTAGATTTTATATAAAGAATTCTTTAGTATAGCAGAAGGGTGGTTGAAACTCATACTGAAGCTCATTAGGGGCAGAAAAGATACTAAGGGCATTTGGGGAAGACTTGTAAGAACATGATTAAACTATTTAACAAATAGTGTGACATGGATACCAACCAGTCAAAATAGACACCAGCCACAGCGACATTCTGGAAGCATGAGTTGGACACTAGCCCTAGTTATCTGAACAGTTTGCTATAGATACAACATCTGCAATACTTTCATGTGGATACTGAATTCTCAACATGTAAATTTTGCAAAAGAGGTTTTCAGTGATGCTTTAAAATGTATGTTTATTATGGCTTGTGTTTAGGTGCCCCCTCAAAGCCCCATGTGGATGAAGTGGGGCTTTCTTCTTCAGAGGTGGCTGAATCAGGAATGTGTGATGCTAGGATTAAAGGCATGTGATTACTAAGCCACTACAGGTGAGTGATTGTTTGGCACCGCCCTAATCTTGGTTGTCTGGATAGCATAAAAAGGGCAGAAAGACACTATTAAGGTCCTGTTGCTTTTGCTTCCCCCACCACGAACTGTTACCCCTCTACCTCCCTGCCTCGGAGCCAGCTGATTATGGACTGAAACCTCTTGAACTGTAAGCCAAATAAACCTTTCCCCCTCTAACTTTGGGGGTCAAGTATTTTGTCTCAGAAATGAGAGAAAAGTAACTAAGACAATGTTCCCTTACTGTTTTATAAATTAAAAACTTATTTTCCCCCCAATATTTTTACAGAGGTGCAGACATTGTCATGGCACGTGATTGCTGTCATATTTTCTAGACTAGTCTTCAGACCTTTCTTCTATAAAATGACTACAATATACCTAGCATTTATTTAAATAAAATGGTCCCATATCATTTTAAATGCATTAAGTGGATAATTGATTCGTATTACAAAATGAAAGCTTTTATTTAATCTTTAGGAGTTTTAGAATGTTAGATGAAGTTGAGGGTGATATTATAATTTGGTTTTATCAAACATGATAGAAATCTGAAAGGAGAGCCAATTTCTAGGAGTTACAACTATCTTTAGGGGACTCTATCTTTAAATATGCTGTTAATTGCAATAGCAATAGAGGTTCTTGCTGGTTGTGATTGCTGAACAAGGGGACTAGTGATGCTGGGGAAAGTCTGGAGACTCTGAAGCCCAGTCAGGCTTTGATTGCTTCCTTTGCTTACTTAGCTTGAAGGCAGGAACATTGCGTTACGAGTCCAATGGTCTGAGTTTCGTTTTAACACCGTCCTACACCCGGTCTGTCCCCGTACGTAAAGCCCAGTCCTTTGTGTAGAGCATACCGGAGGAAAGAACTTTCTAGGAATAAGGTGCTATCCATTGTTCTGAAAGGGCACATTAGCAAGCTTGTTAGCAGAGACTAGAATTCTCTAGGAGAGTCCAATGACCTTGACATGAGAAAGCAACATTTCAGAACAGCATAGAAGTACTTTAGACCAAAGCCTAGCGTGCTTCCCAAATTGGGGACCATGGGAAGATTATAAGAGGTCTGTAAAATCTAGAACACACGCCAAGCCTTATGAATGCACTGAATAAATACGTCACACATGCTATATGGTTCTTTCCTTATCTATATCCAAGCTATTTTAATGACCAAATTATAATAATTTAAAAGGGAAATTAATCTAGTCTCTTGCATATTTTAAATATAAATATAATACCTAAAATATAAGGTATTACAGGTTCTATGTTAGTGTACTCCGTTAACATTTTAAACATGTTAAAAAAAACAGGTTCATGGACTTTTGCAGGTAACTTGGATATTAAAAAAAGAAAACTGAAATTCTTTCAGCAGCAAATGTGATTTTTGGTTTCTAAAAAATTCCCTAGACTGATCAGAGGGTGCTCTCTCTATATCCTTAGGACTGTGAAGAATTACCTAGAGGCAAGACAAGAGCTCATTAATTAAATACTTCCGTGCTGGACACTCATCATGCCTGATAGTTCTCTCATTATGTGCCCCTGAGAGGGATACTAGTTGTCAGCAGCTGATGTAAAATAATTTTCTCACTGGTATAACTGCACAAGAAAAGGCTTGATAGCAGTTCTTCATGTCTATTAGGTAAATCATTGGAGGGAAAAATGGTTTTGCAGTGAAGGGAAAGTCAAAACATCTCATGCAAAATCTTAAAATAATTTGTTTTTTATGAGGAGAAAAAAATTAACTTTCTCAATGTAAACATCTTTTGCTGCTTCCCCAGAGACTCCTCTACCTTTGCCATCTCTCTTCTCAGTCATATTTCTCTACTTATTAAAATAGAGAATATTCTATATGCTCTGGTGCACTGTAACTGAAATGCTGAGTGTGAAAAATGCAATTGTTTTTAGTGAATATTATAAGCTGAGAAATTTGGCAATCCTTTGTGGCTGAACTGGTGGGCAAGATCTCTGGGTACTCTGAAGATTCTTTTCCAGAATGGAGATGAAAAATGATGTAAAATCCATATTTATGACTATGACCTATGTTCTATCAATCTACAGCCCAGTCTGATTGAAATTTTTGCTGTGTAATTTCTTTTTATGTGAGTTGCAAATGCAGAGCTCTGGTCATTTGATCACTTAAACACTGGTTCCAACAAATACAACTGATCACATCCTATTTCTATAGTTGATTTATTTTTATTGTTATTTTTAAAATTTTATTTTATTGGTACATTTTAGGTATACAATATAATGACATTCATCATGGGATATTTGCACCTTTACATAATCTCTCTTGATTCTTATTTTTCCCCCTTCCCCTGCCCTCCCTTCAACCCCTCCATCCCTCCCTATTTACAAAGACTGTTTCCTTTTTTTCATTTTCTCATATTAATTCCATTCCCTTCT
>NW_004624838.1:734211-753206 GCF_000247695.1 Heterocephalus glaber | reverse complement strand
AATTTTTTATAGGGTGTTTATCATAAATGTGTGTTGGATTTTGTCAAGTGCTTTTTTCTGCATCTATTGAGATGATCATACGTTTTTTGTCCTTGGCTCAATTGATATAATGTATTACATTGATTGATTTGTGTATGATGAACCATCCCTGCATCCTTGGGATGAATGCCACTTGGTCAGGGTGTATGATCTTTTGATGATCTTCTGCATTCTATTTGCCAGTAACTTATTAAGGATTTTTGCATTTATGTTCATTAGTGAGATTAACCTATAGTTCTCTTTTTCATTTGGGTCTTTCTCTGCTTTGGAGATCAAGGTGATGCTTGCTTCCATGAATGAATTCGGGAGTATTGCTTCCCTTTCAATTTCATTAAAGAGTTTAAACAGTAGTGGCTGTAGTTCCTCTCTAAATGTCTTGTAGTGTAGTTGATTTAAATGAAGCAAAGGAAGGTACATCTTGAAGTGTGAAAAGTCCTCAAATAACTAACCCTAGAAAAGCACCAAATCAAATAGTTTTAAAAGTAATTCCCTTAAACTTTGATGTAAAACGCTATTTTAAATATTTCAAAGCTTTAGAATTTATTTTATGACAACTCTGATGTTTAGATAAACCAACATAGAAAATCTGGAAACAAAATGCCTCATTTTCTGCTCACATCCCAGCTACCCACCTGTGACTCTCTCCACAGCCTGTACCTCATCTCTTCTGCCTGGGGACTTCTCTAAGCCTTGGGGAACTTACTCAGCTTGCCTGCAAGGGCAGCCTGGAAGTACAGGGCACCTGATATTCTCAGAGAGAACCATTACCACTGGGGTTAAAATTCAATGAGAAGGCATACCAAAGTGTGTGGTGCACAGTGCCCCCGAGAATCCTTGGAGGAATTGAACCTGTTGCCTTCAGTCACAATCAGCTCATCAATGCACTCTTTACTGCCTTTTTCTTCTCTTTACATTTTATTATTGTGTGTTTGTATTCCAGAATAGTGGTGTTCATTTTGGGGAAATGGTATATGCATATAACATATTTTGCCCAGTTTTCAATCCCTTACCTGCCTCTTCCTTTCCTCCCCCATCCTCTGATCCCCTTTCCCATCTCCAAGTGTCTACTGTCTTCCTTCTTTTCTGTCTCCCTCTACTCCCTCAGTCCAGTTTTCTGGGAACATCTCTCAAGTAGACTACCTGTAACTATGTCCCTTTATTAAGTTTTTCTTTTGGAGGAACCCTAAGATAAGACTTGAAAATGACTCAATATTAGGAAATCTCTTAATATACTTCATTTAGTCAGTATGCCAATAGAGAAAACAATGATTCCTTTATTGGATTCAAAAAAAGGCAAATGCTATATCTTCCATTTTAAGAACTACTGTCAAAATGTGAATAGAAAAAATGTCCTTACTATGTTTATCAATTAGGAGCTACTTGAGATAGAAACTATACTATGTGAGTGTCTTGATTACTTTCTCTCATTGCTGAGACAAAATATCTGACACCCAACATTAAAGGAGGAAAGGTTTATTAGAAGTTTCAGTCTATAATCAGCTGGCTCCAAGGTAGGGTGGCTGGCAGACAGGCCTTGTAGAGGAGAAACAGTTCATGCACAAGGTAGCAAAAGCAACAAGGGACCTTAATAGCGCCTTTCTGCCTCTTTTATTTTATCCAGGCAACTTAGGGCAAGTAGCACTCCCCATCAGTCCTAGTGCCCTGGATCCTAGCATTGCACCATGCATCAATTCCAGTGTCACACACTCTAGATCCAGGCACCTCTGGAAAAGCCCCACCTATGACCACATATGGCTTTGGGGGGACATCTAGACACAAGCCACAACAGTGAGCAAAATATAAGTTTAATATTGGAATTGATGACAAGCATAATGGAGGGATGTGAGGAAGGCGAGGTTAACTAAAGTAGTAACTGCAATAAATAGCCAGTGTCCCTGGGCTTGAGGGACATGTGCCCTAGCAGTCAGGGGTACAAATGCCACAGAGGCTCCTGCTTCTTAGAGTCAGCTTCTAGGAAGGATCTGGGAACCTGAGCTTCCGATTCACCACTGCTACTGTTGGCTATGGTTACTGCTGTTTTTGGTATTATTTTTGCCACTACTTCAAGATGAGACTGTCCTTGCTGTTATTGCTCCTCTCAGGTATACCATCAGAAACCAGAGGAGGAAGAGGGTTTCTTCTTCTGTCCTCCAATTTTCCAGTCATCTTTCCAGTGCCTTCCACTGGCTAAAACTACTAGAGCCAGCTGGTGACCGAGTCTGGGAAGGCAGTGCTTGGGGTCCCAGCCCTACTACTGTACATATCAAAGCACAAAGTGTTGTGAGTGAGCCTGCGATAAAGCAAAGCAATTAGTTATATAAAACAACTGAAATTACATGTAACTAAAATACTAGCTTGGGATTTTTTTCCTTTTAAGTCAGGAATAAGACAAAGATGTAAGTTGTCATAACTCTTATTATTTTTTTTAAAACAGAGCTATTGATGTCTTAATTCATACATCATATGATTTTTCATTTAAAATGTACAATTCAATGGTTTTCAACACCCCCCTCATGCCCACATCCTCCCCCCTCCCCCCACCCTAAGCAACTATTCATCTATTTTATGACTCCATAGATTTCCTTATTCTGGACTTCTGTATGAATGTAATCATACAATATTTGTTTTTTTGTAACTGGCTTAGGATATTGTTTACTTAGTATACTGTTTTCAAGGTTCATCCATGTTGTATTTATCAATACTTCATAACTTTTATGCCTGAAAAATATTACATTGTATGGATATCATATTTGCAACTTTTATTTAATATTTTCCCTTAAATTGGAACTAATGTAGTGTAAATCTAGGCATAAATATTGGACAATAAAAGACAAAATTGAGATTATTTTTTAATTAAATGATTGTTTGTCTTGAAAAGCCAAGCAGAATAAGGAAAAATAATTATAACTAATTAGAGAGTACTGCATAATGACTTCCCTTACAGCAACCAGTTAATAAATATTGTGAAAAATATTTCATTTATAATATCAACAAAGCTTCTGTTCTTATGAACAAAGTAATATGAAACATGTAGGACACACACACCCACACCCACACCCACACATGCACACCCCTTCTCAGAGACATGTGACCATAACTGAAAAGCCATTATGTACCTGGACTAAAGAAAAATAGTAAAAATTAAAATTATAGCCGGGCGTGGTGGCGCATGCCTGTAATCCCAGCACTTGGGAGGCTGAAGCAGGAGGATAGCCAAAAAGTTCGAGGCCAGGCTGGGCTGCATAGTGAGTTCAGGGCCAGCCTGAACTACAAAGGGAGGCCCTGACTCAAAACTAAAACAAAACAAAGAAAACCCCAAAATTAAAAGTATAAAGAAATTATTAGAAATTATGAAGAAATATAGTAAAAATTAACTTATAAGTATATGCTTTCAAATCAAATTCTAATGGCCTTTATGTAAGAACTTTATAAAATAATTCTTAAGATTATATGGAAGAATAAATTGAAGAGAATACCTTAGTAAAATTTTGAAAAAGAAATGAAGATAAGAGGGGAACTGCATTATGAGATACTTAAGGTAAAATGAAGTTACTCTCGGACAAAAGCTGAGAAGATTGTTTACAAATAGACTGGCACTAAACAAGAGTAATGAGAAATATGTAAGCAAAAGTAAAGTGATATCCATTGGAAACATAGAATGATAAGGATAATGAGGAGCCACAGTAAAGGTGAATAGGTGAATAGGTGGACATATATGAATATTTTATACAAAACAAATAATGGCTCATGAACATATATGCACAGTTAACTGCATTAAAATAATAATAACATATGATGGTGAGATAAATGGAGCTAATATATTCTAAGGACCTAACATTGTCAAGAGAGTGGTAAAAGAATTAATACTCTAAAAAAATAAAAAATGCCTGCTGTAAACTAGAATAACAATGAAGAGAATAGTAAAAATATAACTAACAAGTTAATATAGGAGAAAGAGAACAAAAATAATAAAGGCAAGGAGAGAAAAAGTAACATAAAACAGGTTGAAGAAATGGTAAATAAAACAGGAAAAATAGTTAATAAATATAAATCTAGATTTATTCAATACATTGAAAATTAACAGCCTAAATTTTCCAATTAAAAAGCAAAAGTTGCCAAAATGTAAAGTAAATATACTATAAAACGCTTATAGAGACATACAGTATTTTGAATGTAAAAGAGAGAGTGAAAATGAAAAGATGTAAATATAAACTCCAAGAAAAATGAAATTAGTCTGATGGCTACCAATATAATTTAAAAGTTATTTATAACTTTATATTTAATATTTATAAATATTTAAACAATAATATTATTACAAATGAAAAAAGTTATTTCAAAATGTTATGATTAAAAGGACCCAGAATTAAAACAATTATAATAAATTTGTATGCATCTCAGAAATTATACAAAGCAGATTTTTGTAAAATGAAAATGAGAAATGGGGGAATCCACAGTTGTAATGAGAAACTCTGAAACATATCCATCAGTAACTGAAAGAACTTAAAGACAAAGACACAACAACAATGGCCAAAACAAAATTATAAGTATATGGGTCTTATTGATATGATTAATGATACCAACAAAATCAATGTCATCAACAGATAAAATACTACAACTGCAAAGTATATTTTAAGTAGGTATGAAAAATTATCAGTTGAACATAGGTGGGCTCACAAAATACTTCTCAACAAAATTTGAAAGACAGAAATTAGGCCTTAGCTCAATTAGGGTAGACAACAACAGAAAGATTAGAAATTGGGTTGTGGATTTAGCTCAGTGGTGCTGCGCCTTCTTCGCAAGTGTAAAGTCCTGAGTTCGATCCCTGGTATTCAAAAAAGGAAGATTAGAAATTACGCAAATGTTTGGAAATACACTACTTAACTCAAGGGACAAAGAAGATGGACAATGGAATATAAAAATATTTTGAACTTAATGAAAATATGATTTATACAATTTATTGTAAGATAAGGATAAAACCATCGAAAAGAGTAAAATTGATGGCTTAATGTTTCTGTTATCCAGGTGCAGGGGTGTGTGCATCTATAATCCCAGCACTTTCGGAGACTGAGGCAGAAGTATCTTGAGTTTGAGCTCAGCCTAGGCAGCTTTAGTTGCCTTAGCCAGATCCCGTCTCACAATATCACTGGAAATCCCATGATCCAAGCATCAAGGAATTAGAAATGCTATGAAGCCAAAAGAAAACAGAAAAAGGAAAAGGAAACATCAGAGTAGGAACAATAGAACAGAAATAAAGAAGAAAAAAATATATAAAACAGAGAAAATGAAATGTCAAATTTGATTTTTTGAAAAGATTAATCAAATCAAAAAACTTTTAGCAAGACTGGAGGGAAAAAGAGTCAGGACACAAAATTACTGTTCTCAGGAATTAAAAAGAGCCATTACTATAGCTCTTGTAAGATTAATAAGAAAAAAAAGATTAATAAGAAAATAGAACATTTTAACGAACTTTTTGTGAATAATTTGTAAAATATAGAGAAAATAGGCAAAGTGCTGGAAGATAACTTGCCAACAATAATACAATGATAAATGGAAAATGTGAATGCTTTTATAGTTATTAAAAGAAATTGAGTATCTTCCCATATGGAAATCTTCAAGCCCAGAGGCTCAGTTCTTCCAACCTTCATAAAAGAAAGCACAATTCTTAATTTCTTCAGAATAGAAAAGAATAACTTTGCTCAACATGCTTTATGAGGCCATCACAACCTTGATATTCAAATATGACAAAAACCACTGTAAGAAAGAATACTGAATCTTTCTGTAAACTAAGATGCAAAAATTCTAAACATTTGTGAATTGACTCCAGTGATTTCTAAAAAAAGGTATGTCACAATCAAGTTACTTTTATTCCAGGAGTGCAAGTTTGCTTTAATATTTAAAATCTTAATCAAGATAATTTACCATATTAAAGACTAAAGGAGAAAAATATGATTACCTCAGAAGATGCAATAGAAACATTTGATAAAATTCAATGCTAGATTTATCATTTAAAAACCCAGGGCTAATGAAAACTTCTTTAATCTGAAAATGTGTATCTTCAAAAAACACAGTAAGCCATACTTAAGGGTGAAATATTCAAGGATTTTTCTTTGATGTCAGAATGAGACAGATGTTTGCTATCATTGCTTCTATTCAACATTTTCTAAGAATCTTAGACAAAGAAAAAGGTAAATAAAAGAAATAAGAATTGTATGGATCAGAAATAAGTACATAAATAAATCTTTCATTATTTGAAAATGGCATTATTAAATATACAGAAAATTCAAATGAATCTATGGAAAAAAATGCTAGAATTGATAGATGACTCTAGGATGATCCTAGATATATATGAAATTTATATATTTATTTAAAATATATTTTATAGTTAAATATATATAAACTTAAATATATATTTAAAAATATATATTATATAAATGTATCCTTGTATAATTTAGCAGTGAACAATTAGAAAATGGTTTTTAAACAATAATATCATAATACGCCAAAATCAAAATAACTGGGAGGAAAATCTAACAAAATATGTGCCAGTATCTTCTATACAGGAAATTATAAAATATTATAAAACTAAACAAGTAAAGATAAATTTCATTTTCATGTATTAAAAAAAGAAATATTTTCAGCCAAATTCATCTATAGATTCATTGCAATTCCAAATAAAATTTCAGTGGACAAAATTTACAACAATGCTAGGTCATGAGATGTTGTAGACATGGAGATGTACCGTCCAAGGACCTGTGCTGCCCAGCTGTGGGGAACTGTGAGCTACTTCAGGATCTGCCTTCACAACTTTTTTTAGGGCAGCTACATTCAATGATTGAATGAGATGAAAGATAAACTTGTGGGCATTTTGGCCCAATGTGGGACAATTCTATCTGTCTATTTTGACTTTTCCTAGAGAAAAGAGACTCAAATTTCAACTTTTCCCTGGGTCTGTAGCCTGCTGGTCCATGCTGCAGAATTTGAATTTGCCAGTCTTCACAACTGGGTAAGCCAATTCCATAAAATAAACCTCTCTCTATATACATCCTACTGGAGTACCTGACTAATATGACTTCCAATGCATAATTATTTTAGTACTTCATTAAGACTAGAACCCTTTAGAATCAGGCTATAGTATACCAGGGGTTCTTGTATCTGTCTTTTCTCCACTCCCACCTGTACCTAGCCTCCAGCACATGATAAGTTTTATTAACTTATGAAACCAATGACTGAATGCACAAATGAATGCTACAGGGAGAATCTTAAAGAAAAAGACTTCATTTAATTTATATATAAAATTAATTCAAAACTTGGGAGTAGTTTTTCTTTAATTTTTCTTTTTGATTTATTACTAAACAGAAAGAGAAAATGTGTGGCTTTGCAGAACTTATAATAACTGGAAGTGGAAAGAACTTTGCTCACTAGTTCGGATGTGGGCAGAAGACCTACGCTTTCCACACTTGGCACTGGATCAAGAACCCTCATCAAGTGTTCATCACCAGTTCTGTGTGGTCATCACAAAAAATGAGATTTAGAAATGGCAGGTGGGAACCTGGCCTAGAAAGCAAGCTGAAGCTTTCTGCCACTAAAAAAGCTTGGAGAAAAAGATCAAAAATATCATGAAAAGTAACAACTTTCAGCCACAATGAGGAAGAGATAATACTCAGAAACCTGAGGCTATCCAAACGGAGTCTAATTGTCTAAAAACAATATCGGAAATGTGTTTTTTCCTTTTCAGGAAAAAGATAAGTCCCTTTCTTTTACCTGCCTCATCTCACAAATAAAGTCATTCTTGCTTGGATTGGCCTGGTGAGGTGATGGTACCCTCTGAGTGAACACATTTGGTGCATTCTCCATTGACAACTAAATCCAGGAAAGGCTGCTCAGTTTCCAGAAGTTGAGAACTTTGGTTAGGGGAAACAGCTAAAGAGAAAAGAGAACCAGCCTTTCTAAAAAAATAGTGAACTAATAATGCTATACTCTTGGTATCCCTAACTGGTTTTAGGGATAAATCAATGGCCAAGACAAAGCTTTTGTGCTCATGAAGGATGAATTGTAGTAGAGGGGAAACAGACAATAAACATGTACAAAATATAAATAATTTTAGATAGTGAAAAGAACTAATTTAAAGAGAGGGACCAAGAGATGCTTTTTATCAAGATTAGAGAGGGAATCCCTGACATCGAGTTGAGGCTGAACGATTAAAAGGAGACAGCAAGCCATTTTTACATAATTCCAGGCAGAGGGACAGAGTCAAGAGTAGATATTGTGTGGCTGAAGGACAGGAGAAGAACAGGGTGCCAGGAGCATAGTGGGTGAGAGGAGAGGGCAAGAACGAAGCTGGAGAGGGATGCAGAAGTCAAATTACGTGAGGCTTTGAGAGCCAAGATTAAGAGTTTGGATTTTATTTTAATTGCCGAGGGAAGGCATTGGAAGACTTAAAGCAGGAGAGTGATACGATCTGATTTATGCATCCCGTGTATTATTGCCCCTTTCATTTGAACTTTGGCTAGTAATTTTGAGCCTAGCAGTGCCATTAGAGAGCCTCCAATTACTAGCTCTAAATCAAATTGGCCAGAAGTGCTGTCATCCTTAGTAAAAAATGGAAGTCAACATAGCAGGAACCAACCCAATTTAAAAATGAATGAAAGATTTTTAACAGATACTTCACAAAAAAAGATATACGTATGGCCAATAAGCATATGAAAAAATTCTCAACATCATTAGTCAGGAAAATGCAATTTAAAACTGCCTCCCCACAAATGGCTAAAATTAAAGAAAGACTGTATTGAGTACTTATAAAGATGTGAAATAACTGGAACTCTCACACATTTGCAATATGGTAAAGCTCCTTTGGAAAGTAGCTTGGTAGTTTCTTATGAAGTTAAGAATTTACCTCATTCGGTGATATAGCAATATCCCCAGGCATTTACCCAAGAGAAACGAAAGCATATATCCACGCAAAACTCTTATACAAATGTTCATAATAACTTTACTCATAGCCAAAACCTGGAAACAATTTAGATGTCTGACAATTTAGATGTTAAGTGGATAAACAAATCGTGGTGTATTCATTCAGTGAAACTACTCAGCAATACAGAGGAACGAACTACTGCTCCAAACAGCATGAATGAATATATATATCTCTCCATTTTCTTAACCAAAGACAAATACAAAAAGAATATATAATGTAGGCTTCCACTTATTTGGAAGTCAAGAACAAGTAATAACCCACAATGACAGAAAACAGGTCAGCGATTGTCTGGGGCTTGGGGTGAGACTGGAAAATACTTGAGGAAACTTTTTGGGGTAGTGTAAATGTTCTATATTTTGATTGTGGTGATGATTACATGGATATATACATTTGCCTAAACATCAAACTGTACATTTTAAGATGAATTTGTTTTTATTGTTTGTGATTAAAAAAACATAGCAGGAAATATTTTCCATAGTTTCTCATTAGGGAGCCCTTACCTCTCAACGAATCCTATATCCAGAGTCTCTCAGAGCTTAACTTGATGAACAGCTGGGAACCTAGCTTAGTCAACACAGACACAGTTTCTTTACTTCTCTCTCCCTCTTTTTCTGCTGTCAACTTATTCCCTAAAAACTCCTCTGTCCTCTATTCTGACCTTTGAATATTGAGTCAGGGAATTCCCTGCTCAGTTGTATAGTGTACCTCAGTAGGCTTTATTATGGTGATCTAGAAATCTCATTTTCTAGGAGCTAAGCATCTGGTTGATATAATCTGTATCTCTTTTGGGAATTTTGGCTAACTCACCCCTTACACCTTTTTGATAAGACTCCGTTGTATCAGGTTATTTTGAAAGACTTCCAGTACTATCTGTTCTTTTTGTTTTGTTTTTCTTTGACACCAGAAAATTGTATAAGTTTATGTAATACAGTGTGAAGTTTTAACACACGTATACTCTGTGTAACGATCATATCAGTGTAATTAGTATATCTATTATTTCAAACATTTATCATGCCTCCAACTTATTCTTATTCTTGGTCTAGTTCCTATGTTTTCCTAGGATTAGCCAGCTTATTATAATTCTCTCTATTCATCATTCCTTTCTTACATTGATAGAAGTACATGTGTATACTTTGCAGACAGATATAACCTTCATAGAAGAAACAGAACACCCATAGCTGCCAACAGATATATGTGCACTGCAGAAAAATGAAGAGAAGACTTTTCTCTATCAGCACCCTAACCATGGGGTGCCTAAAATTGGGTCTACCACTTGAGTAAGTGGCTGAGTTAAATATTTTGACTTGAATTTCGTAACTTGTCACAATGATCCCATTGGCAGTAGAGTGGTGGGTTGCCAAGAAGGCAATTAATTATCTTTCTGTCTCCCTGTGTATTAAATTTTGTTCCATTTCCCTAAAGAGAGGCGATGCTATGGCTCACGACTACTATGCTCTTGTAGAACTCTCCACACCAATTAGAAGGGCTCTGTGTTATGACACTCTTTGATAAGATGTTATGACACTCTTTGATAGAAAGCCGTTGTCCCATTGAAGAGGAAACTTCGTCAGAAGCACCGAGAATCAAGGGTGTGCTCTAGACACCCTGCATGGGAGGGGACTGTCTGTACTCACTGGGTCCTCAAACAAAGCGCCTCCCACATAGGTCTTTGCATGCAGTCCAGCTACTTCTCTGCGTTTGTCTCAGAGCTCCAATCTTTATTTAGTACTCAGTTGGAGGGAAGCCTGTAATACAGCATTTCTTAACCCACTACTTAGAACTCCTATGTGTTTATTTAAAAGCCCTGGAAGCCCTCTTTTGCAAAAGGCAACTCATCAGGAGGTGAGAGGGACAATGTGTTACTTCTTTTTGTTTGCTTTAGTTTTGAAATGGGGGGCTCACTAGTTGAAATCACGTTTTTTTGGGGGTGGAAGGGGGTGAAAGTCATTTCTGCAAGCCATGTCATGACACTTCTCGGAATCATGAATTTTAACACCTTCATCTTCAATACTTATTTTCTTTTAGAAGGGATTGTCTGTGTTCTCATAATGCATTTCCCTGTCTGGAAAATCAAGATAGGAAACCTACCTGATAATGACTCAGCACCTGGGATTCCTAGATACTATTGTATTTCCATTATCAGGGCCTAGAATTGCATAGATAATTTACTTCATCAATCTCATTCTCACTTTTTCCTTCCTTTCTTAAGCTTTAAGTAAAGTTAATTCAAATAAAAATAAACAAACAAAATAACATTAAAACTGTAGATTAAAAATTCACCATTTTTTCTTCCTCCTGGACTTCTTCTGATTGAAGTGTCTAAATCTGAGCATATGGAATCTCTCTTTATGTAGGTGTTTTATGGTAAGATGTACAATTAAATCAACTACCTAGACTAGTTCCTAACTTTCTTGACCTTGATATATTTCTTCTTAACATCTTTGTTGGTACCAAGCAGATTCTGTTTAGAGCTATGGTGAAGAATTATTCTGAATTAGGAGATATTTTCAAAGGAGGATAAAAATGTTTATGTTAATGGTGGGGCACAATGGCTCATCTTCCTCTTTGAAAGTTTTCCTGTTTTTATTCTGAGTGGAATTACTCTGATATATTTACTTATGGTCCGTCCTCATCTTTGTATTCTATCTAGGGCTACCCTTTAAGTTTGTTGATCAATGCCTGGCATTTATTATTGTGCTGGTAGGATTCACTTGTTTGTTTTGTTTCTTTGTCTTTTAACCTGATGTTTTACATTTAACAATATATCAGAAAATGATAAGGCAATGGAGTTCTCAGAAAGGGATCTACACTGAGTCAGGAAGCCTGGACTCAAGTCCAAGCTGTTATTTACCAGCTGTGTCATCTTGGGTTTTAGTTCCCTCACCTTTTAAATGGAAATGTGTCAACTATAAACAGGTGATATTATTTAGAAGTAAATACAAAAACAAGCATAGACTAGATGTTGAATAAATATCTGTTAATTATATACTTAAAAATTAATGTCCTACAGCTGTACATTTTCACAGATTCTAAAATAGCTTCAAAGATTAAAAATATGCTGGATTTCTCAAAGCCATCAAATGAAAGAAGTTGAGGGTTATTGGGATGGAGATAATAACAACAAATTCTGTAGTATGGATTTAAAAAGCCCTGAGATGATTCTAAGACACTAGTACTTACCAGAGTTGAAAGTGTAAAATTATGAAGAGGGGAGAGGATACACAAATTCTTTCCATAAATGATGCTGGAAAAATTAGATATCCACATGGAGAATAATGAAACTGTCTCCTGTCAGTTATTAAAAAATCAACTCAAGGGCCGGGGATTTAGCTCAGTGGTTCCAGCGCCTGCCTCACAAGCGCAAGGTCCTGAGTTCGATCCCCGGTACCAAAAAAAAATCAACTCAAAATGGATTAATGGATTAAAGTTAATACCTGAAACTATGAAACTAGTAGAATAAAACTCAGGGAAATGCTTCAGGATATTGGCATAGATGAGAATTTTGAATAAGACTGCCAAAGCACAGGAAACAAAAGCAAATGTAGACAAATGGAATTGCACCAAACTAAATAACTTTATACAGTAAAGGAAAAATTCATCAGAGTGAAGAGAAAACCTACAGAGTAGGAGAAAAATATTTGCAAACTACCCGTTTGGCAGGAAGTTGATATAAAAAACATATAAACAGGGCCGGGGATTTAGCTCAGAGGCACTGTGCCTGCCTTGTAAGTGCAAGGTCCTGAGTTTGAGCCTTGCTACTGGAAATAAAAGAAAGAAATATATGTATAAGCAACCCAATTAACCCAATAATAACCTGATTAAAAAATAGGCAACAGACCTAAGTAGACATTTCTAAGAAGACCTAGAAACAACCAACAGATACATGAAAAAAGAAATGCTCAGCATCACTAATCATCAGAGAAGTGCAAATTAAAACCACAATGAGATATCAGCTCACCTTAGTAAGGATGGCTAATATCAAAAAGACTAAAGATAATGCTGGCAAAGATGTGGAGAAAGGAAAAACTTATATGCTGTTGATAGGAATGTAAGTTAGTATAACTATTATGGAAAACAGGAGGAAAGTTTCTTAAGAAATGAGAAGTAGAATTATCATATGATCCAGAAATCTTACTATTGAGTATATTTCCAAAGGAGACAGTCCCTTTTTCTTTTTTTCTTTTTGTTTTTGGTACTGGGGATTGAACTCAGGACCTTGCGCTTGCAAGGCAGGTGGTGGAACCACTGAGCTAAATCCCCAGCCCGACAGTCTCATGTTTATTGCATCTGCAGTCCCATGTTTATTGCAGCACTATTCACAACAGTCAAGGAAACAACCTACTTACCCACAAATTGATGAATAAATAAAGGAAACATGGCCATATACAGCATACCGTATACAAGGAATTTTGTAAATTTGATGAAATTTTGTCATTGCAACAAACCACACTGATGGGTCATTATGTTAAATAAAATAAGCCAGGAACAGAAAGACAAATATTGCATGATCTCACTCATATGAGGACTATAAAAAGTTGATACCATAGAAGTTAATAAAGAAGTGGTTACAAGGGACTGGAAAGAGTAAGGGGGAAGGAGAAGTGGGGAAAAATTCTGTACATTTCAACAAGCTATAGCAAAGGAATTTGAATATTTTCACTATACAGAGATGATCAATGTTTGAAGAGATAGAGTGGAACATTATGCAATGCACACCTGTGCTGAAGCATCACATGGTATCCCATAAGAGTAGTTTTTGTATTTTTAGAAATCAGTTAAAAACTTAAATTAAAAATAAAGTGGCCAGCTAGGGATGTAGCTCACTGGTAAAGTGCTTGCCTTGCACATTTGATGAGGACCTAGGTTCCACCCCCAGAACCACTCACACACTCATCAATCAACCAACTTCTTAAAAAATGAAAATAAGGCTTCCTTGTGACATTTGGAATGGGTGCTTCAATTATTGGCCTTTCTATCCACAGAAAAGGGGTTGAGGAGGTCCATGGTAAGCAGTTTTATCATTAAGAAGGTGACTCAGCAGCTACATACATCACTTCTCATATTTCACCACCCTGAACTTAGTTATGTTGGTATTTCTAGCTGTAAGGAAGGCTAGGAAATGTGCTACCTACATAGGTGTCAGGAAATTTTGTTACTTAGAGGAATAAACATTGGCTTATAACTATTAGCGTCTGTCACATTCACTTACTCTTTTATCAGTATTAGTTCATGTGTGACCTATGTTCTCTCATTTGTCCATGTTCTGATTGGCAACATAGGGATGTAATCAATAATCCTTGGAAAACAAGACTAAAAAAATGTTACTGGTTCTTGGAATTTATTTCTTATCTGTCTATTTATCCATATTTATCTATTGACTACATCTGCCTTATTTTCCCCATGTGTACACATTTGTCTGTAATTCTATACAAGTTTGAACCTCTTGGTTTGGAGTTGGTTTAATTTTAATCTATCTATCTATCTATCTATCTATCTATCTATCTATTTATCTCTCTATCACTGGAAAAGTAACTACATGCAAATGAATAACTAGGAGGTAACTAAGAGTAGAAATAATTATAAAGCACTTGTCAAGACTGAAGTGCTATAGAAATGCTAAAAAAATGACACTAAGAAAAAACTGATTGTCGTGACTTCAAAGGAAGTGTTAGGTTGGAGTGTTTTGACGTGTATGGCATTTAAATGATCTAAATAGATGTTTAGGTACTCACATGAGAGATTGTTCTAGCTACTCAGGGGAAATAAGAGTCTGTTCTACCCACTCGATGTTTAGATACTTCCGTGAGAATTTTATCATCTTTAAATATTATTACTTAAAAAGTAAAGATTGTGTTGTCTTGATTAAATTCATCCAAAAGGACATTGCCTAACAAAAATAGTATATTCTTAGTTTGCCTTGCTCATTTGCACCCTTTAGTTCCTGGAGTCTGCTTCTGTTATGACTGATGACCCTGATCTGTGTGTTAACCTCACACATGAGGATTAGTGCTGCAAATCGGCAGTGAATTTTTGCTAGCGTGAGAGCTTTGGGTAACATAACTATCTTGTTTCGCAAATTTGTGAAGCGTTCCATATTTAAAAAAAAAAATGTGTCTTTAAGTATTCATTAGATACAGGAGGCCATTCCAAAGGCAATAATTTGGTGATTTGAATGTTAAGTGAAAGAGAAATGAATATTGCTTGTATCAGTAGTTTTATTTTATTTTATTTTATTTATTTATTGTTTTTTTGGTACCGGGGATAGAACTTGGATCCTTGCGCTTGCGCAGCAGGCGGCGAAACCACTGAGCTAAATCCCCGGCCCTATATCAGTAGTTTTAAAGTAAGAAAAGATAAATATTTTGCATAGTAAACTACCAAGTATTTCAGATATCTTGAAGAAGCACTGGTAGAACTCATGAATTATTTGGTTTAAAATATTTGTTTTCATGCATTCTTAGCAGAGTGGTGAAACCTCTAGCTCTAGACTCAATCAAAGTAGAGTTCAAATCTATCCTGTGATCTTGAGTCACCAAGATCTTTCTTCATACTTCAGGTTTTTTTTTTTAAACTGGTGAAATGTACTGGGATAATAAATAGTAGTACCTGCCTTAAAGATGTGAGAAATGAATAAAGCTTGTAAAATGTTACTATAGAAGATGGTAAATGCTTAATAAATTCTAGGCATGGTTTTCTGTATTTCTTTGCTCAGATACAGGTTAAATATTCCTCATCTGAAGTGCTTGCGATAAGAAGTGTTTCAGATTTTAAATATGTTTTGGATTTTAGAATATTTGCATATATAAAAAGAGATATAGTAGGGATAAGACGCAAATTCATTTATATTTCATATAAACCTTATACACATAGCCTGATAATTTTATAGAATATTTTTAGTATGCCTATAGTTTGACTGTGAACTCTCGAATAAAGTCTGTTGGAGACTTTTCTATTTGCAATGTCATGTTGATGCTCAAAACGTTTTGGATTTTGCAGCATTTTGGATTTTTAAAATCAGGAATATTCAGCCGGGGTTTTAGCTCAGCAGTATAGTGCCTGCCTGGCAAGCGTGAGGTCCTGAGTTTGATCCCTGGTTAAAAAAAAAAAAAAAAAAAAATCAGGGCTATTCAACCTGCAGGACAGTCTTCTCTGTTGCTGATTTCAAACCTCAAATTTCCTGGGGTTCAATAGGAAAATACTCTTTTATGATATGGCAGTACAGCTTAGCAGTTGGGTTCAAACGTCCTTCACCAATCTCCAGCTGTGTATTTTGGGGGTAAGTTAGGTAATTCAGGCTATCACTGAGGCAGTACTTACAAGAATCACCTTTAGAATCTGAACCTAGTGGCTTGCAGTGTCGGAAATATTCATGGTACTGAAACATATTTTACTAGATTTGGTTTCTTTTATACCTAAGTAACCCTGGCATATAGTAGGTATTGAATGGTTGTTTATTAATCAGATACATGAAAGCAAAAAATACTTCTTTATAGCTGTATTGATTTTATTTTGATGTTGCTAGTGCTGGAGGATTAGACTCTTTGTATGCTTTATACTACATCACTTTGTAAACCAGAACAAGAACTTTCCTATTTAAGGAAACCTGTGAAAAATTCTTTCCTGAAAGATGATTAGTCATTGCCTTCTGTATGCTTTGTAAATTTTCTCTCTCCATAAAGAAACATAAATTTAAATAGAATGTTACAGAACCAGCAGAATATTGAGGGAAATCTGCAGTTACTACTTCTCTGATCTGAAATGTAGGTTTGTCAACTTATCCCTTTCTTCTTTCGGGGGATGCCTGTCACCAAATATTAAAATATCTCTATGGGCAGTTGAAAAAAAATAGAGATGAAAGCATTGGAGACTCTTCAGAATTAAAATGTTATATTTCACTATTCTCTCATTATTTTAAGGTACAATGTTTAACTCCTTAGAGAATTCCTTATTGGGGAGGCCATTCTGAAGCTTTTCCTTTGGGGCAGAAGTGAGGAAGGTAGAGGGAATGGGGTAAGGTTTTGAAGTTTCTTCCCAAAGTTGTGTATGAGGGTTCTCAGAGCAACTGTTTCTTGACTCTGCACCCATTAACTGGAAATCCTGGTATGTGTGCGTGCGTGTGTGTGTGTGTGTGTGTGTGTGTGTGTGTGTGTGTGTGAGGGCTTTTCCTGCTCTTTTGGCTGAATTAGGGCATGGACCTCTGCAAACCAGACACAAACTCCCGGATGTGGATCACTCGGTGTGTTCTCCAAGAGAGCACTCTGGCCCATCCCTTTGCCTGCCTTTTTCTTTCAACAAAAGAAGGAAAGTGAGTTTCTGGCAGAGCTTGTTGAGGTGCTCCTTGGTGCTGGGCTCTGGCAGGATACAGCCACTGAAGTGCAGTGTATTTAAAAAAATCTCTTTCTGAGAAACGAAAACATGATTTTGAAGTAGTCTGTAGTATCGAAATGCAGTACTCTACTTCTTTTCGAAGCAAGACTTGCTGGAGGCTCACTGGTGCAGAAGGGTCCTCAAGGCAAAGAGGCTCAGAAACAGCAGGAATGGGATCTTGAGAAAGGTATCACTCTTCCTACAAAACAAATTGCTCTAATTAAAAAAATGTGTCACGTTAGCAGGAGTAGCTCAATTGGCAATGTGATGGTGGGAGCAAGTTGTGAAAAGCCTCCATAGAAATATCTGCTTACAGACTTCATAATCTGCTTTTTGAGGTATGATGAAAGGAACTGGAAATTGGTGTCCAGTGGTCATTCCCTCTCCTCTCATTCACCTCTTCTAGGAATAGAGACCTTGGAAAACTTTCCTTTCCCTTTCCTTTTCATCCTCTTGTCTGAGTATATAGCTGCAATAGAGAGAGATGCTTCAAGATATTCATATTTTTATCGAATCTAGCCTGTTTCAGTCATCACCTACAAATTCCAATGGAATTTTAAACACTTCAGATTTATTAATTTGTTCATTTATAAAAAATTTTGTGCTGTTAATATTGAAAGAGGACCACCAAAAAAAAATAACATTGAAATACACACAATATTTGAGAGCACAAACCTCTATGTCTACTTGGAAGCACTACTTTCAATTTTCATTAATGTTTATATTCTTGTTTTTGTTTGGTTCCATTTGCATGAATTAAAGCATTCTGCCATCTGTTTCTAGAAATGCTTAAATTTAGCCAACTTGAATTGAATTATATTATATAGTGGGGTGTGAAATCCTCATCCTATGTCATAATAAAGGGAAAACTCCAAAACCAGAATACTATATTGAAGCACAATGTTCATGTTTGGGGATTGTAAATCTCTATAGGTTTTGGAAGTAGTATCTAACTTTTTTTTAAAGATGTGATTTTTTTTTAATACTAGAGGATCTAATTAACATGCATACCAATCATCTGGGGGGTCTTGTTAAGGTGCAGTTCTGAGTCTGTGATCTTGGGAGGGGTCCAAGCTTATGCGTTTCTCACAGGTGCCTTTGTGCTGCTGCTGCTTCTGAGGCACAGACCCCACCTCAGGCAGCAGGCACCTCGATACATTTAGTTTCTCTGATTCCAGCTGTGTGGCTGGTGGAGTTTAAAGTTCATTTATAAGGCTTCAACAAAATTTGTGAATCTTGCAATGAATTAGCGATGATTAAGCTCTCTTTCCTAAAGGAAGAAAAGCTAAGATTCACAGGACAGTAGAACTCAGCTGGTTCTTGTCCCTGAGCCCTCATGTCCCATCTGTGGTTATTTAACTTTGGAGTTTCTCCTTTGTTCTTGTCGTGGGGAATTTGTACCTGTACATGATATATCTTGGTTATTTTTTCCCCATCTCCCTGCCCTCTCTTCAACTCCTCCACCCCTCCCTATCTACACTTTGTTTCCATTTTTTCCTTTCTTTTCCCCTATCCCCTTCCCCTCACTTCCCCTTCCCCTTCCCCTTTGGACCTTTTCTTCCTATTTCACATTATCTATTATACATTTTGGTCCTCATTTACACTTTCAGTTTCTCAC
>NW_004624838.1:694692-723215 GCF_000247695.1 Heterocephalus glaber | reverse complement strand
ATCTGTTTTATGGATTCTATTTGTTTCCTATGTTGGGATTCCATCATGTTCCTCAGCTCCTCTCTAGATTTATCAATCATGTCTTGCTCTATGAGCGCAATTTCTGCTGTTATGTGAGAAATTATTTCTGATTTCTTTTTTTCCAGATCCTCTTTTGTTGCCAGTTCTGGGAGTCTAGGTGGTAGAGCATCAGAATGTTCCATCTCATTTCCCTTTGGGGTTGCTGTACGTGATCTGGAAGTCTGGTTTTAAAACTTATTTATGTGTCTTCTCATTTCAACGGGGGGGCGGGGGCGGGCGGTGCTGTTAGCACCCATGTGGCTCACCTCCTCTGCACTGGGAGCAGCAGAATGGTGGCCAGGAGGCCTCTTCCTCTGCATTGGGAGCAGTGGTATGGCGGCCCAGAAGCCCCTTCCTCTGTGCTGGGAGTGGTGGAATGGCAGCAAGGAGGCTCCTTCCTCTGGGCTGGGAGTGGTGGAACGGTGGCCTGGAAGCCCCTTCCTCTGTGCTGGGAGCAGTGGAATGATGGCCTGGAAGCCTCTTCCTCTGAGCTGGGAGTGGTCTAAAAGAAACTCAGTTTAACATCAGGAACAAAGGAAAAGCTAGCACAATCACAAATATCTAAGTAAATATAGTTGTAGCTTATTCTTATTCTCCTGAATTTTTCAAAACTTTTTTCGCCATTGAAAACAAAAACTAAAATTTTGTCTGATGAGCTCTCAATGAATGTAGATGTATAAGACAACTACAGCATAAACTGAGGGAATAAAGTGGTAAGGTTTCTATATTCAAATTACATGTAGTTTATAGATTCTTTAAAAATTACAAAAATTAAACATGTATTTTGTAATGTCTAGAGAAATAACTAAAATACTATATTAGAACAAATTAGATACGTTAAAATGAAATCTTAAAAATGTTTCACCAATAAAAGGCAAGAAAGGGCAAATACAGAAATCTAAAAAATAAGAAACAAATAGAAAATAAACTGAAGAATGGGAGACCTAATTCAAACATATCAATAGTTGCAATAAATGTGAATGATCAAACTGTACCAATTAAAAGACAGAGTCAGAATAGATTAAAAACCATGACACAACTACATGCCATCTGTAAGAAACTCATTTCAAATGTGATCACATGGATAGATTAAATGGATAAGAAAAAAATATAACATGCAAACCCTAATATAAAGAAAGCTGGAGTGACTATATTTATGTCAAACAGAGAACTTTAGAATGAAGAAAATTATTAGCAATAAAGAATATTATATAGTATTGAAAGGATCAACTCATCAAGAGTACATATAATTACTAAAAGTATGCACATTTGATATCAGGGCTTTAAGATAAATGAGATAAAATTGACCAGAATGAAAGGAGAAATAAATCCATGCATATTGTTGGAAACATCAACATTTCTCTTTCGGTTATAAATACAACGAGCAGACAGAAAACGAGCAAGGATACACAAAAACTGAGGAATGCTATTAACTGACTGGATCTGACATTGAACACTCCACTCAACAACAGAAGAATATATTTTTTAAGTATGTGTGCAACATTCACCATAAAAGACCATCTCAGATCATAAAACAAGCTCTAACAAATCAAGGGTAATTGAAATGGTATGTTCTGAGATTATGATAGAATCAAACTAGAAATCAACAATAGAAATGTGACAGGAAAATATCAAAACACTTGGGAAATTAATCATCAAATTTTAAAGTAATGCATCAAAGAGAAAAATATCAAAGAAATTAGAAAATATTTTGAAGTAAATGGAAATGAAACTACAAACTGTTAATTAAATTAAGGAAGTTCTTGGAGGGACATTTTTAGCCATGAAATGTGCATATTAAAAAGGAATAAAGGTCTCACATCTAGAATGTAAGCTTCACAGTGGTTTCACTGCTTGCTGCACAAGCGCAAGGACCAGAGTTCATTCCCCGGTACCAAAAAAAAAAAAAAAAAAGAATGTAAGCTTCTACTGTAATATATTAGAGAAGGAGCAAATTAAACCAAAATGAACCAGGATAAAGGAAATTACAAAGAAAAGAACAGAACTTTGTGAAACTAAAAAATGGGAAAAGCAAAGAAACAAAAAAACTGATTCTTAGGGAAAATCAGTGTTATTTATGATACTCTAACAATACAAAAAAACAAACAAAGAGAAGGTATAAATTATTAATATCAGGAATGAAAAGTAGACATTAGTACAAACTCTGTAAATAGGAGGAAAATAAGTGTATGCAACTTACATAAATTCAACAAATTAGATGATATGGAGCAGTCCTTGAAAGCCACAAACTCCTAAAACTCACCCTAGATGAATAGACAACCTCAAGAAGTGTGTAACTATTAAAGAAATTGAATTTGCTATTTAAAATTTCCTGAAAAAGACATCTGCAAGCCCCATTAGTTTCGTTGGCAATTCTATGAACTGTTTAAAGAAGAATTAACACCAATTATATGTAATGTCTTCCAGAAACAAACAGAGACAGAGATGGAGAGGGGGGAGAGAGAGAGAGAGAGAGAAATGGAACACTTGTTAACTCATTATATGAGACCAATATTGATTACCTTGACAGTAAAATAAAAAGTATTACAAAAATGAAAACTATACAGTGATATTTCTCATGAACCTATCTGCAGAAATCTCTAACAAAAAAGTAGCAGATTGAGTTGAGAAATATTCAAAAAGAATAAAACACCACAGCCACATAGTGTTTATCCTGGAAATAAAAGTTTAGTTTACTAATTGCAAGTCAACCTATACAATTCATTACATTAATAACCTCAGGAATAAGACCCACATGATCATGATAATTTGAGGAATTTAAAGCATTTGACAAAAGATAAAATTAGGAAAAGAAGGAAGGAAACTTCCTTAGTCTCATAAAGATATCAGAGAAATGCTACCAATACCATCATACTTACTAGTGAAAAATTTAATGCTTTGTGTCTGGGACTAGGAATAAGGCTAAGATGTCTGCCCTCTCATTCCTACTCAGTGACTTACTGGAGGTCCTAGCCAAGATAGTAAAGTAAGAAAAAAATTGATAGGTATATAGGTGTCTCTATCCATAAATATTTTTATGCAGAAAATCCCAAGGCATCCACAAAAATGTTTAGACATAAATGAGTTTATTAAAACTACAAAACACAAGATCAATACACAAAAAGCAATTGAATCTATATTTTGCTAATATAAATTATAAATTATTAAAACCAATAGCACTTAAGATGTCAAAATAATAAACTCAGAACACGTTGGTAAAAGCCTAACAAAACACGGACAGCTAGACTTTTAAAATTACAACACTGGTGGATTGAATAAAAGGAAACCTAAATAAATAGACACACATACTCATGGATCAGAAAACTTCACATAGTAAAGGCATCAAATATCCTTGAGTGGCATTGTATATATAATGTAGTACTGATCAAAATCCTAGAAGGATGTTTTAGGGATACAAAAATTAATTTTAAAATTTATATGAAAAGGCCAAGAAAGAAAAGTGATTAAAACAATTTTGAAAACAAGGGAAAAGTTTGGGGACATCAATTAAAAATCTTGCTGTACATCTACAGAATTCAAGACAGTATGATGTTGGCAAAAAGATAGACATGTAGATCAATAGAACAGAATAAAGGTTCAGAAATAGATCTGTACAAATGTAGTCAAGTGATTTTGACAACAGCACACAATGGTTTAGTGGAAAAAGGATAGTGTTTTTTTGTTTTGTTTTGTTTTGTTTTTTGTGGTGCTGGGGATCGAACTCAGGACCTTGCACTTGTGAGGCAGGTGGCGGCACCACTGAGGTAAATCCCTGGCCCCGAGTTTTGTTTTTTTTTCACAAATGGTGTTGGAACACTTGGTAAGATATACCTTGATATAACTTCTAAAAATTAAAAATGGATGGTAGATCTAAATGTAAAACACAAAGCTATTTTAGAAGAAAATGAGAAAAAAAATGTGTAAACTTGGACATAGTGGTGAGTTTATAGGCAAGTCACTAAAGGCATGAGACATAAAAGGAAAAAAAGGAGATAAATTGGACCTTATTAAAGTTATTTTATTAAAGTCACAAAGTGAAAAGACAAATTACAAATTGAAAGAATATAAAAAGAACTCTTAAAATTTAACAATAAAATAAATAATTCAATTAATAATGCAGAAAATATGAATAGACACTTCACCAAGTGTCTATAATGATGGAAATAAGCATATGAAAAGATGTTCAGTGTTACTAGCCATTAGGGAAATGTGAATTAAAACCATGTTGAATTAGTGGTACATATCTATTGGAATGGCTAAAATTAAAAATACAGTATGAAGTGCTTGCTGACCAGGATGCAGAGCAACTAGAATTTTCAAATATCATTGCCAGGAATATAAAGTGGTACAACCATTATGGAAAATGATTCAGCAGTATCTTATAATGTTAAACATATACTTATCATACGAACCAGAAATCCTATGTTTGGACATCTTCCTTAGAGAAATCAAAATATTTATTCACACAAAAATATGCTTACATGTTTCTAGTAGCTCTGTTTATAATTGCCTCAAACTCAAAATGACCCAAATAATCTTTAGTGAGTGAATGGATAACCAGACTTTGCTTCATCGATACAGTGGAATACAACTGAGCAATGAAAAGGAATAAACCTTTGAAAAGCACAATAACTTAATGATGAGTGTCAAAGGTGTTATTCTGAGTGAAAACATGATTTCATTTATGGATATGATATGGTTAAAAGGACTAAACTGTGGTGACCAAGGGTTATAATTGTGAGGAGCAGTATTTATAAAGTGATAACATGGAGTTTTTTGGGTTGATAGAATTATTCTGATTCTGATTATAGTACACAAGTCTGCACAAATGATAAAATTCATTGAACTATGTACATCATAAAAAATCAGAACACTGTGTGATAATTTGAAAGATGAAATAAATGACAGCCTTTCTTTCTATAGCTGGGGTGACCTTGAAAATCATGTATTCTAGATGGCTTTGTTATACTTGCAAAGCCTCATGAGTCCCCATGTCACTGTTTGAAGGACAGCCACATAATCTACATTGATCTGTAATGTGAGCAAAAAATAAAACTTTTAATGTATTAAACTACTGGGATCAGGGTTATTTATTATAATTGGGGGTTTGCATGAATTATTTTGACACCCCAGGCCAGCAGAGGGAGGTCGGATGATAGAGGGGCTCTGATGAGTGAGGGGAGTTGATATGCCCTGTTGTTAGCAGTTTGGCCTGAAGGTTCCATTGACAAGGAGAGGAGTCTGTATGTCCAGAGACAGCAAGATAGAGATGCAAGTTGATTGGAGATTGTCCCTTCCAAGCAAAACAATACAAAACTATGTAAATTTTTGAAACTTCAAGGCATTCAACAAAACAAATAAAATCATCTCCATTGACCAAACCAGAAATGTGGTGAGACTGTATCTTCAAACTATTGAAATCTGGAATCAGAAATGTTATGCTGACCAAGTCAGCTACTGTGAAGAACAAAGACTGACTACTCCCATACAAAATGGATCAGAGCTGGCTTTATTTTGTGTAAAATACAGGCTTGATCATGTCCCCTTGCCCATGGACAAAAGCTGAGAAAAACTCTGTGGCTGAATATGAGCTGCTTGTCATAGTAGGGAAGGATAAGTTCAGCTCAGGAGTTTACACCAGGAAGGCTGAGGGTAGCAATGCCAGATTCCCAGCCACAGGAGCAAAACTTAATACCCAAGAGGAGCTTGCAACTAGAATCTCAGAGCACACATGAAAACAAACACCAGGAAAGAAGCTATGAAAGTTTTATAAGAACTTTCATTCTTCAGGGAAAAGAAATAGAGAAATTTAAAAAGGACATTAAACTGGTACATTATTAAGTATAAATATTTGGGAATATTTTAAAAATTAATCAAAATAAGCCAAAACTGGATGTGATAAATTTTTCACTAGACTCAAAAAACAAGTTAGCAAAGTGATGTGGAGAAATTAATCTCAAACAGAAGACAGATAAAGAGATAAAAATATGAAAGAAAAATTAAGAAAAAGAAAGTATATGCCTGGAAAGGTTCGAGCATATGATCAATAGGAAGCCCAGACATTAGAAAAAAGGAGTCAGTGGTAGAGAGGCAACAGGTGAAGAGAAAATAGTCAATAATTTTCAGAATTGAAGAAAGGCATTAGTATTCAGAATGGAATTCCACATTGAATGCTGAGCAAAATAAATGCAAGTTGAAGGGTGACAAGGAAAAATTACCTTGTAACTACATAAAAATGTGCATGAGAATTTATACCAGTCAATCTTATGACACTTGTACGCATTATGTTTTATTAGAGTAAGTTTAGTAAATGTACTAGAGTTTTTGTTATTATTTCATTTATGCAGCCTTCAGAGCCTCTAGAAAAGGGCTTTGCTCGTTGTAGACATTCAGTAGTAGTTTTTCAAATGTTCACAGCACCTTTATTATTAATGGAAAACACTGAACCCAAATGTCCTTCAATGAGTTAACAGTTGAATAATCTCTGCTACATCCATGCAATGGATTAATACTAACAGAAAAAAGAAATGAACTATTATTGACACATATGACAATACGAATGGCCCTCAAAGGCCTTGTGTTTAGTAAAAAACTCAATTTCAAAATTACCTGTTTTATGATTCCATTTATGTATTATTTATAGTTGATACTTTTTTGAAGAAATAAAATAAAACTCAGGCAAGAAAACTGACTCTCCTTAAGCATACTTTTCAATAACTGGGGATTAATCAGGGTATAACTGCTCCATGCTGACCTGTTTCAGGAGGGGTGGGATGGATAGAGTGGGTGCCTGAACTTGGATCTTTCTATATCATTTCCCACAAGTTTAGCACTGCTAAGGGAGGAATTTTTGAAAGATCTTAGGTGGGGACCCATTCTCTGGCTCTCTTTTATACTCAGGTCATGTATTGTAAGAGTGTATAAATAAATCTTATCTCCCTGAAATGCTAGGCTTGGGTTTTTTGTTCAGTTTCTACTTGGTGCATGCTTGCAGTATAAGCTGTTTCCATTCCCTGTGGGCAATTAGTACATGTACATAACCATCCCAGTTCTTTTTTTAAGCCCTTTTCCCTCCACTCCTTCACCACTTCCTCCATCCCTTGATCCCCTTTCCATTTAAAGATCTAACTCCCTACCTCCTATTATCTTTTATTTTGCCCTTTATTTATAGTTTGAATCTCTCGTATATGAGAAATCATGTGATATTCAAGCTGTGTGTCTGATGTATTTATCTTAGTATTATGGTCTCAAGGTGCATCTATTTTCCTACAAATGACTCAAATTTATCTTTCTTTATGGCAGAGTAGTAGTCTATTTTGTATAAATACCACATTTTATTTATCAATTCATTGTTGATGGATAAATATATGTGACTTCTGCCCGATATATTTTTGTTGTTGTTGTTGTTGTTGTTGTTGTTGTTTTTGAGACAGTCTCACTCTGTTGCCCAGGCTGGCCTCAAACTCATGGTGATGCTCCTGCCTCAGCCTCCTGAGTGCTGGGATTATGGTGCATACTACCATGCCCAGCTTCAACATATAGTTTCTGCTTGTCTCAATCCACTTAGTGTAATCAAGCTTTGAAGGCAGTTTGGTCTGAGGAGGATTTAGATTGGAAAACCAACTGCATATCTAAGTGTTCATCAACCAGTAAAAAGAAGTATGATTTCTGGTGTGGTTAACAGGGATGCTACTAAGGGGAAGGTAGGTTGCCTGCCAGATGCATTTCCTAAACAAGTTACCCTTGTGTTCTTCCAAGGCCTGTCCAATCTCAAATTCTGTCATTGGCAGCAGCAGCTCTGGCCTCCCAGAGGATACATGTTCCAGGTCCTTTACTCTTCATTTTTACCTGACATGAAATAAGCAAAAAATTTAGGTGATGATGTGAATATCAATTTCCCACTATTTCCCTCATCTTTCTTCCTGATGATGCCTATTGAGACAACACAAGTAGAATCATGATTAAAAGCGAAACTACAGATTTCTGTGAACTCCCATCTCTAACCACCTTCCATCAGTCTCCTTCTTGTGGATTCAAAGGCCATTGAGAGAATAGTGAACTAAACAAAAGCAAATGCATATTCAACATTCAAACATGGGTTTCAAGGGATTTTTTTCCCCCAGTACTGGGAAAGGTATTCTTCAGATGTTCTCTACAGTGGTGTTACGAGATTTCAGGATTTCTAGTTAGATGTGTGGTGAAAATAATTTAAAATTAGCTTCTATTAAAATAATTTAAAAAATCATTTCTTCCTATAAAATTAAGGGATTATTGTCAAAATAACCAGTAGCACTAAAATCAGTGTATTGCTGATAAAAAGAAAAACTGCACTTTGCATCATCTACACAAAACTTCAGAATTTTTCCCCATGATCTTGACGACCTGTGGCCTTATCTTGTTAATTATGAAACATTTTCTTAATAGAAAGGATTCCTTTAGGAAAAAATCAGTAGTTCCCTGAGTATGATCAGAGAAATAGAGTAGTAAGTGGAAAGCAATTTATACAACTTTTTAATAACTTGCAAATAAATATCACATTATTTTTATCTGTGTGTAATACTAAATACTCCTGATGTCACTGAATGTTTTGTAGGTGTAGCCCATGCCAAAGTAAGGTAATTTGTATGTTTGCGTGCACATTATAATCAGGTACAACATTAAACTCTAGTTCTGGTCCCTATGTTTGCTACAGTCAAGGGTTTAAAGTAGAAAAGAAAAGGTTGGTTGAGAAGGGAGGTCTTTGGGGATTGTTCACTCCTTTAATGTGTAGATAACGATCAAATATTTAAAATCATAATGTTAATGTTTCAAATGTCATTAATAAAATTTAACAGTCAATCAGCGATACCATTTTATACTGTAGCACTGAAATAAAAAAGAAACATGGAGAAGTTGTAGAATTTCCCACTGTTAGTTTACAAATAACAATATTTAAGCACAAAATATTAAACCAACATAATTAAGGCACTTATACCTCAAGAGTCAGTTAGCAATAATATTGAAAGTATCTAAATTACTAAATGGTAGAGCAATATACTCCTGTGTAGTCTAGCTGCACTAAAATAGAAATTTCTAAATTGAAGTCAATGCCATGTTTTCTAAAGGACCAATCAGGCTGCTGCAGTTGGTTTGAATAAGGTGCCTGAAGTGTGAATGTATAAAGTTGACTGTCATTCGCCGTGACCCTCTGGAGCTCTCCAGCGCTGGGTTCATGCTTCTCTCATAAGTGGAGCTTCTTGAAGGCTTGTGTAAGAGCTATTGAGTGGGAGAGTAAATTTCCTAATATTTCTCCTTCTTCAGGGAGAGGACAAAAAAAGGGATAGAGACTTAAAAACTCACTCTTTCTTTTTTTTTTTTTTGGCAAACATTTTTGAAGGTTCAAAAGTGCAGAGGTGAAAGTTGAATATGTCAAGCCTTACAGTACTCCAGCAGCTGCAAATTTCTTAATATAGAAAAAAAGATAGTCTCACGGTCAGTTCCTATGCACACCTCAAGATAATCGAAACTTTCGCCAGGGGATTTGGACTTTCTATAAGGAAAAAAACAATAATTGGAAATTGTTCATTGTGAATACATTAGATTTGTACAGACAAAACATTCATGAAGTGCAATTATAGCCAGTATTGCTATATTAGTATGAATGTTAATAGCATGTTTGTTTTTGAAATGGGTTATGCATTCTGATAAATGTCTGCTTTAATCTAGTCATCTGTGTATCACTTGTCTAAGTACTCTCATTTAAGATGCCATATCCCTTCTTGTAGCAATAAAGGGGTAAAGCAACATTAATATTAAATAATTAGAAAAACAAAAGGGGAATGATTAAACATATTTACATAATTGAAATAACACTGTGTCGCAGTGGGAAATCGGGACAATGTTGTCTCCTTTCAAAGTAATTCATAATTCAGATTTTTAATTATGGCATATTCATTCATTTAAAGATGATTCTGGATGAGAGGGCCACTAATGAAATACAATCATTAGCATCTAAACAAAGTAATTTACAAAGTCTCCTTTAGGGGAAAAGATTTCTAGAACATCATCAATCACACAAGATATGCAAAAACAAGCAATTAAACCACACACAAGAACTACAACAGCCTTATATATCAGTAATGTACACATGAAAACATAACTGATTACAATGATTAGACTAGGGTAGTGTGGTTAATTTGTATTTTATGTAGTGATTCCATGGAAGAATGCACCCGGACAGACACATTACACACAAGAGGAACTTCGTCTCATTAATATACACTTAAAACACATTACCAAAAAACTCCCCAAAGCCAACCTTGGATTTTGAGTTGTTGACTAGACATCTACTTGGGATCAAAATCATGCATACTTTAATAAAACATCTTCCTTCCCCCTGCACTGCTTTTTGCCTGCTCTTTGCTTTTTAAAATGGGCAAAATGTGAGGTTAGGGAAATATTTTGTGAAGGGCAGGTCCTGGATAGAATCCTCATTATTTGTTCAAATCCTGCTTTAGGCTTCCAGGGACAACTTGCTTCTCACCCTTACTGGGTCTTCCTCCAAAAACGCAATTACAGATCATTAAGCATGCAGCAGGACTAAATGGATAGCATAATTCTCTGGTTTTTAAGGCCTGTACACAGTATTTTGCTAAGTGGGCCCATAAATAGGCTGGTTTCAAACACTGCTCCTACAGGCTACATTACAATCTTGTTGAAAACCTATGCTACTTACTTCTGCCTGTTGATTTTTCTTTGTGAGGTGGAAAGAAGGCTTGGGTGTTAAAAGAGAAGGAATTAGAAGAGTAGTGTGTTGAGGAGGGGGGAATCTACGAAGGAGGCTGGCACCCCTGGTGTAGGCTGAGCTGCCTCTGATAACCACAGCTACAGAAGCCAAAATATGCTCTATTGGGTACTCAAAGGATAAAAATACTGGTTAATTTTCAACAGTGCTCCTTCATTTGACTTTACAATTTACAACAGTGAACATTAATGCAGGAATAGCTTGGTTGAGGAGGAGTTTAAAATTAGATCCCCTCTTCTCATTAGCCCCAACAGCCTGACCCAGGGTGACTGAGAAGCAATTTGTCGCCAGATTCTCATTTTGCTTCTGTTATGGCTCCTTGTAAATGAAGCGCGGCAATTTATTGTAGCACCTCTAGGAGTCAAGAACATAATGTGTAAAACACATACAAAAAAAATCTTTCTTCACATTCATTAACACCCAGCACATAGAGGCTGTTCACTTTTCCCTCTAATGAAGGAGGGGGATCTTAAATCTAAAGCTTTCCATCATGCGAAGAACTCCTCTTCAGGCCATTAGGTGGAGGCTGAGTTGGATTGAAGAAAGGTCATTGACAAAAACAGAGAATGGCAATACGGGGAAAAATAGAAAATGGATAAAAGGAGAGACTTTACAAGCCTCAAAGAATGGAAAGTACATTTTTGGCATCAATGATCAACCCTTCTTGTCTCTCAGTGTTGTCAGTGAAGAAAAGAATATCTGGCTTTTTATTTAGCTGGAAATTGCTCCAGTGCTTGGCCAATTCTCATTTCTTCACCTTTGATCTGACCTCGCAAGAAGCATTAAGTTAGGCTCATTTGAAGAGCGTATTGTCTATGATCTTTAAAATGTGTTTGCTTATTACACCCCACCCCCAGCCTTTACAAAAAATTGTAGAGTGTTCATGGTTTTAATGCATTCTGATTGTATAACAGGCTGCTCTCACCCAGGGCTGGCTGTGTGCTTTTATCTTACTCCCATGATTAATTCTGATTAATGGTTTGGTTTTGTGGGGTCTCCCAAATGGCACCTCGAGATGAACCTAATAACAAATTACTATCAGGAAAAAAATCACAAGAGAGGACAGGATTGCCTGTTTGGATTAAACGATGAATGTTGCTGTATAGTGCACTTGGATGCTCTTACCTATTTTATGATATAGTAATAGGCACTCAATATTTATGGTGATAATAATAGTCTTTCAAAATTCATTTTAGGAAAAGTGAAACTTGATTTTGTGGCACCAGGTGAAAAGTCAGTCAAATCTGAAAGATTTTCTTTTGAGAGTTTGAGTATTTAACAAGTGCTGGGTACTGAGCCGGGCAGATAACACGAATTAATTAGGTTGCTCCTTACAATGCCTTTATCCACAAGTAATGTGGGAATGGGAGATTATAAACATAAAGTACAAATACTCCTATTATTTTCCTTCTTCCCTACTATGCAGGTGAGGAAACTGAGGCACACAGAGGTTGATTTACATGCTCAAATTCACAGAGTTATAAAGGTGCTGAGCTAGAATTCCAACCCAGTCTGTTTTACAAAAGCTTTCACGCATCCTCTTGACCATACTGTGTCTCACTGAGGACAAATTTTGTTTTAAATTCCAGTAATACATTTCTCTTCTTATTTTGATTAAACTTAACATTTATTTTTCTGATGCCACAGGTTAAAAAATTTTAAAATAGAGAAGTTTATAGCAATCAGTTACTTAAACTTCTATTTTACTGAATGAATCCAAATTATTGTAGGGAATTGAACATTACTGTCTCTTTTCTGCCCAACATAAATAACCAGCTTCCATTTCTATGTTCCTTGGGGGATCACAGACAACATTTCCTACATAATGCTTTGTGTAAAGTAAGCACTAAGATTATGGATTAATAATCTAAACATTTATTCATTCTTGGATGTGTTAAAAATAATTGGAACCTACTGTATGTAGCCAGGTCCTGAGCTAGGTATTGGGGATAAAGATGGAAAAATTTCTCTTCTCAAGAAGCTTAAGAATAGTGGGGGACTAGTTTACATTTCCACAAACGATATAGAAGGGCCCCTTTTTCATTGCAGCCACACCAGCATTTATTATTTGATTTCTTGATGATTGCCATTCTTTCTGGCATAAGGTAAAACCTTAGTGTTGTTTTAATTTGCATTTTTCTAATGGCCAGAAATGTTGAACATTCTTTCATATGTTTATAGATATTTTATTACAGTGACACATGCATACCAATGTTTATAAGCAGCGTAATTCATAATAGCTAAATCTTGGAAGCAGCATATAGGTCCATCAACAGATGAATGGATAAAGAAAATGTGCTATTTATACAAAGTGGAATACTATTCAGCAATAAATAAGGATAAATTCAAGACATTTGTAGGAAAATTTAATCCATTTTTAAAACATAAGGTTAAGTGAAATAAATCAGATACAGGCTTAAATATCATATGGCTTCTCACACTTCAGTAATCCAAAGTACAACAGAAAAGAATGAAAGATTGATAAAAGGAAACAAGGAGATAGACACTTTGAAAATGGGAAGGGGACAAAGAGAAAAAGGAGGGCAGAAGGGGAAGAGGACATAAAAAGATTTAAGATGTGTCAGGTATGTGTGCCAATTACATACAATGAGTATAATCATCATACGTCACAAATGTGAACTCAAATGTAAATAATAATGAAAATGGGAAAAGGGGATACAGAGATAGAGGGTGGAAGGTGGGTGGGGAGGCAAACTAGAATAAAAAGAATCAAGATATGTTACGTACTTGTACATAGGCCCTAAACTGTATGGAAACACAATGTGCTGCAAACATGTAACAAAAACCAGAATAAAGGAGGAGCCATATATGTAAATAGATGCAAAAAATAGAGTTTCTTCATTAATGGTTTTGCAAACTGAGGAGCCAAACCTGTACTATAGATCTAGTTATCCAAGATTATGTACCTGATACATTCAGGTAACTGCCTGGATTTTTTTACTCTTCCTTCTCCTTCTTCTCTTCCTTTTTCTCCTCCTTCCTCTTTTCATTCTTTTACTTTTTTTTTTTGCAGTGATGTTGATCAAATCTAGATCCCTGTTAAGCAAGCTATCACGAAGCTACAACCCAATTTCCTATTCTTACCTTCCACAAAGATGCTTTGATATTGTATGGAACCCAGGGAAAAGATTAAATCAGTCAAGCTCAGAGTTTGAAGTAAATACATTCAGTACCTTTTCCCCCCAATTAGTTAGGTCTTAATCCATAAAGACCAATTGAATGGAACTGACAACCCAGAAATAAACCCACAGAGATATGGCAGTTGATTTTCAACAAGGGTACCAAGACCATTCAATGGGGAAAGAACAATCTCTACTACTTCTAGAAAAACTGAATATCCACGTGCAAAAAACTTACATATTCTGGAGCCAAAACCTAGGAGTACTATGAAGCTTTTTAATATAATTATGCTATTTTTATGGATGTTCTGGTACTTCGGTGACTTCTCCAAATTTGGTATGATTTCTTATTCTAAATATACATTCATTTTCATATTAAATTTTATATTGGTAATTATCTATCTATTTATCTATCTATTATTTCTTTAAGAGCCTCTACCTCACTAATTATCTATCCTGCAGGGCATGTAAAACCTGTGTTTGGCTCCCAGAACCAGGCAGAGTCTCTACTAGCCTAGGAGCACATCATGTGACAAGTGGAATAAGGGCAAATTTTAGCTATGCTTGCACTCTTGACTGAGAGACCTCATCACAGTGTATGTTGCAAGTTCTACACAGTAGCCCTTTCACTGCCATACTGATGTTGCAAGTGGAGTTTTCTCTTCTCATTATAAAGTAAGACTTCTAGACACTGTTGTTCTAGCATGAGGTTTTCAAAGGTGTTTGTGACTATATTTTGAGCACTGTAGTGATTTACCTCTCTATATTTTCATTAATTAAAAAAATTTATTGAGTCCCTAGTTCAAAGCCCTGTGAGAACAACAACAAAAAGTGAGAACAGATTCTATATTCCAGTCATGTGTGGTAGGGGAGGTAAGATGTATCAATAAGTTAGTACAATGTAACAACAGAGAGACTGCTTCATTGGTAGAGCAATCATATAATGTATTGTTCAAACTGGGACACTTTTGAAAGTGAAAAAAGATGCTGGTAATAATTAGGCTGAGACCACAGTCTTAAAGTGGAATAGTTCTGGGGAAACCAGGACTTATGGTCATTTTGGTTATGGAAAAGTGTGGGAGGGAAAAATCACAGTGGAAAGGGGGACATCACTTTCTACTGTTGTATATAAACTGAGGCCCAGAGGACCAGTGGGATGGATAAAGACATGTGAAGAAGTAATAGATCAGAGACTTCAGATACCATTTGTTTCAAGGTTGACTAAACCCTGTAATGTTTATTGTGTATTATGATACTGAAAACCTCACAGATGCTAGTCAGACTACATATCTTTGGTTAGACCCTATTCTAAAGCTATATTCCAAACAGCATTTTTCAGCAGTGGTCAAAAGCATTTTCTTAGGAGATAATGTTTTCTATCAAATGGTATTTTAAAATTGTAGTAGTATACTATCTTTCCTACCTTTATCGGGGTGTCTGCAACCTGATTAGTTGCTTAAAAGATGATTATTTCCCTGTTTTCAACCCATGTGTCTGCAAGGACAGGGCTGAGAGCAACCAATCAAGGCTCAGGGTTTAGAAATGGCCAGCTATCATGAGGAATAATCCGTGCACTATTTTAGATACTAAAATTCTGACAGCTTGCTCTTGTGACAAAGATGTTAACAAGGAAAGAAAATGGCACTAATTTAATCTATTCTTATAGTTCATTCTAAAATGAGACTAGCATGACACCAAGTTATAATAATAAATACTATAGTAATTTCACAATTCTTCCTACATGCTGTTCGCAGTCCTTTCACATGCAAATCTGCCAGCCATTGCTTCATGACAGCGATTTTAAGTGCATTAAAGGATTCTGAATTTTCTTATACTTATCTCCTAATTACGTTGCAAGAACAGACACTGAATAGTAGCATGTACCGGCATCTGACTGGTGTATAGCATTTCTCCACAGAGTGGATTTCCCTCTTCTCCTGACATGGCATCTATGTTCAGTAGTGTAGGTTTCACCAGCAAGATGATAGCTAGGAGAAAGAGAAGCACAATTTGTCAGAATTGAGTCATTGTGAAATATGCACTACACCTTTATTTTGTAGTACAAATTTGTATTTACATAAAGTTATTTAAAAACACAAGGAAAATTCAAGAGACATGTTTTTTCTTTTCTTTTTAGTATTTGAGGATAAGCTTGAAAAGACCACATTAAAACTCTGAAAAGGGCCGGGGATTTAGCTCAGTGGTTTCGCCGCCTGCTGCACAAGTGCATCAACCGGGGTTCGATCCCCAGTACCAAACAAACAAAAAACAAAAACAAACAAACAAAAAAACTCTGAAAAATAAAGGATATTTAAGACTAGAAATCCTGGGTATCTCACTGTCTTTTAGTGCCTCTACGCTGGTCCCCAGAACATAGTACAACACTGGTATTGTGTGAAACTATGAAGAAAGTAGAAACACTATGATTCTTGCAGAACTTGAATTGTGTTTGTGAACGGTAGTGGCTGGAACTCAGCATGTATAGATCCAATGTGCTGGGAGAATTGGAGATCTTTGGTGGTCTTGAAAAATCTGGGGAAAGCTTCTTCCTCTCATCTAATTTAGTTTTTGACCCATGAAAAAGTACCATTTAAAGGCAGCCAAACTAAGTATATTGGAACATCCTTCGCTTCGTGGAAACTACAAAGAAATGGTGACTGGTTTCTTTATATGCTCTTATTTTTAAATATGTTGTCATCTTTGGTGATCCAGTGGTGAGAAATTAGGAGGAACTGAATTAAAATATCTGCTTTTTTGGGAAATGACTTTGTACTGAGTCTCCCATCCCTGACCCCATGAAAAAAAATTGTGAGTGAGGGAGAGTTTCAGGTGATAGCTTTTCACCCTGATTTCCTTAGCATCTTGCTTGCCGTGAGAGTGAAGACAGGCCCTGCCACTGTCAGTAACGTCTCTGTGTGCTTGTTTAATTAAGGACTGTAGGTGTATGACAGCCTCTGAAGTTTGCTTAATAGCCTTAACTATGTAGGAAAACAATACACTGTAAATGAGTACACATCAGATGTGACATAATTACCAGGACAGGGCGGACAACATTTTATTGCTGAAGTGTTGCTTAAAATGAATCATTTCAATGCTGTTATATATATATACATATATATGTGTATATATATATGTATGTATATATATATACATATATATACATATATATATGTGTATATATATATATTTTTTTTTTTGTATTTGAGACTGAATGTACTGAATTATTCTTTCAGAAACCTGGTTCCAATTGCTTTGAATGCCAGGTAGGGGTAAAATACTAAATTCTGTGTCTTCTGAGATAAAAACCACATTTTGTATTAGACTGCTGGGCAAACACAATCATTGTAATTTAGGAAGGTTGCTATTCCTGTATGAGTAAACTTTTTTGTATTGTTACCATTTATTTTAATGCAAGGACGTATTTTCTAGTAGACACATAATGAAAAATGGCCTTATATTAAAATTGTTTACCTGCTGTTTTCTGAAAAGAGTTGTAAAAATTAGAAATAAAAAAGACCTCCTATACCACCTACTCCATCTCAGGAAGGGTAGAGAAAAGATTATACTCTAAAGCAGCTTTTCCAGGGGAGCCAAAAATAGCCCACACTTTCTCCTTGTCTTACGAGCATTGCAAAGTTTAGGAGGCAGGATGAGATTCTTTGTGTCAATTTGGGAAGAAAAACAGTATTCCTACAGATGTTGAGAAAGAGGGGCACCAATTTATGGACTGAGTTCCCACATTTGAGGACTTTAAAGTCAAAAGAATTTTATAAGTTTCTCAAATTGATTGTGTTGACTTATGCAGTAATACAGAGTTTCTTTGCTAACTTTTCCAGTTATCTAGATATGTACATAAGCACTGGGAGGACAATCTCATTTTTTTACTCTGGAAACAAAATGAAATATTACACTGGCTTCGTTGTAATTTTACTACCTCTTCTTTCCTCCCTAAATTTTCTAGAAGTTTCAAGAAGAAGCAAGAAATGGCAAAAATGAACGTAAAATCAGAAAGAAGCAGATGAGATGTGACAAGTCTAGATAACATTTCTCCAGAAATGAACTCCTCACCCTTCAAGGGTTGAAGGGACACGTCAGTGTTTAAATGGAATTAGCTCTTGGCAAAATTGTGAAGCAATCCTGATTATCCTTTCCCTTGGTTTTGGAGATATTTTCATTCTTTGCTTTTCCTGTCAGTGGTCACCAACTGGTTTTTTCATTCCCCAGGACCCAAGAACCTCCTCTAGCAGGCTAGCATCTTCACTAATCTAAACTGGAAAGAAATTGATGTTAGATGCTAAGCTATGTATTTTACATATTCAGCTTCTGTTTTGGCACCCTGCTCCACTCCTTCTAACAGATATCAGACTTCCACTGTGATTAGAGAAGTGCTACCTAGTAAGTCTTCAAAACTTAAGAATTTCAGTGATCTTCTACTAGTGACTATGGTCACAGCTGATCCCTTCTTCTTGGTGTTCTTGCCTATATGTAATCCCTTCCTTTTGAGTATGAGCTGAGCCTAGTGATTGACTTCTAACAGAATATAGCAAAAATGATGAAATATCACTTTTGAGATTAGGTTTCAGAAAAGGCTGTGGCTTCTTTCTTATGCTGTCTTGCTCTGTCACTGGCTTGCTCTGCCTACAGGAAGCTGGCTACCATACTGTGAGCTGCCCTATGGAAGAGAACAGAAGGAAGCCTTTAACCTATAGCCAATGAAGAACTGAAGCCTGCCAGGGACATGAATAAGTGAACTTAGAAGCTTATCCTTCTTTGGTTAAATCTTCAGATGAGAATATGGACTTAGAGGAGAGCTTGTTTTTTTGGTTTTTTTCAGTACCGGGGATTGAACTCAGGACCTTGCAGTTGTGAGGCAGGCACAGCACCACTGAGCTATATCCCTGGCAGAGGAGAGCTTCTTGACAGACTTTGAGGCAGAGACATTCATCTAAGCTCTGCCCAGGTTCCCAATCCATAGAAATTGTGAGAGACAAATGTTTATTGCTTTAAGCTTCTAAATATTGGGTAATCTGTTACACAAAGAATAGCAAAAGAATGAATTACCTTATTTATAATATGAAAATAAATCTCAGTTAAAATGATAATCAGTGAGGGGAACTGAACTTAGAATGGAACACAGGGAGCAGAGGGATAATGAGGCTAAGTCTTTAATTATTTGACCCACTTCTGAATCTAAGTGGTCTCTTAGCTTTAGTCTTGATCATGGATCCACCATGTTAACCCGTTGTGTAAATTTTCCCTTCATTCCAAGGATGATCCGTATTTAGTTGACTGTAGGATCCTTTTTCAAGCAGAAATCTCCTAGGACTAGCACTCTAAATAATAGACTTGTGGAAACACTGATAATCTGTTTCCTGTTGTTGGACATTTAGATTGCAGTTTTTAGCTATTGCAAATAAATCTCATCTTGGACTGGGGATTTAGCTTAGTGGTTCCATTGCCTGCCTTGTAAGTGCAAGGCCCCGAATTCAATCCCTGGTACCAAAAAAAAAAACAAACCAAAAAAACCCCCTCATATTTGAGAACATCTTTAATCATTTCCTAGAGTACATCCCTAAAAGTGACTTACAATTTTTGGTATAAGTTCTCAAATTGCTCCTCAGATATACACATTTTTATATGTAGTAGCGCTTTAGTCAAACCCTAACATTGGAAATAATCATTTAAAAATATTTATCTATTTAATAGATAAAATTATATGTTTTATAATACATTTCATTTTTTGATTATATAGTCAATTTATACTTTTCTTTGGTGCATTGCTGTTCTTTGGTGATTTGCTTATTTTTGTACTCTATCTTTTTATTCATGTATTTTATTTTCAAGTTTTTGTATAATTTCATGTGGCTATAGTGCTTTGAAGACAAACAGCAGAGTTAAAGGAATGATAAAGGACAGAGGTTGGGTACATATTATTCTAGATAGCATGGTTGAAAAGCGTTCTCAGAGAAAGTGGTATTGGTTTGTCTGAAACATCTTTTTTGTTTTGGTTAGGGTGTTGTTGATTTGCCTCTTCCAGATCCATTCTTCATCCTTCCCACTGAGCTCTTCTCCTGTATGCAATGTATAAAAAATCTTCCTCTGGTTTCCCATTTGACTTAGCAAATGGGGAGCTCCATGGATCAGGAGGAGGAAGAGAGTGAGACTGTGGTATGTATTTCCCCAAATCACTCCTTAGTAGTCACTTCAGGTGAATTGTGTTCCTTGACAAAAGGTCATTCATTCTCTGCTGACAGCTCTTTCTATATGACCCTCTCAGCTCTACTAGCTTCTCTATTCCTTCATCTCTCTAACTTTAGAGATGGTAACAAGTCCATCCCTTCTAGTTTACCTAACCCCAAGCATAAACTTACAAATAGTCCTTTGCAAATACACTGTCTTTAAATTACCCTAACTTGAGTTTGCCATCTATTTATTTTTGGGACTCTGTACTAGAAATTGTTGACACCCCACCCCCTCTTTCTATGAGGCAAGTGTACCCATTTTCCCTTGGCTGTGAACGTTAGCTCCTCATGGCCTACAACTGCACCCTTCTTAAAGAGCTGCCTTTGGCCTCTGGGAGTCACCTTCCCCAGAAATGGCTGGGGGCAGCCCGCACCTAATACTGACTAATCTAAGGAGCAGAATACCAGAATCTAAACTCCTAGCCAAAGTGACCACAGTTAAGAACAAAAGATAATGAATGAATCATTTTGCCAGATCCTAAGCAGTAATATGAAACTGCACTATTTAGAACTATGAATGCCTTGCCAACATAGACAAATCAACTGATAAAGAATAGAGAGATTGAATAAAAACAGACCAGTGTACACTTGGAGGCTTTGCACATAAGAAATATAATAATAAAGTCAGTAGAATATGATGAATTACATTGAATAAATTGGCTATATACAGTATAAGATAAAATTAGGTCTCTATATCCTAACATTCACAAAAATACATTCCAGATAGGTTGAAGACTTATAAAGGATAAGCAAACTTTTTAAACTTTGAACTAAAAATAGGAAAATATCTTTATGCCATTACAAGATAATTCTTTTTCAAGTGATCAATATATTTATCATATATATGCATATATTTATCATGTGCAATGATTTGAAATGCCTATGCATTGTATAATTGTTCAATTGAGGTAATTATTATATGCACTACCTTACATGCCTATCATTTTCAGTGATTTTCAAAATATAATACATTGTTATCACCATATTGTGCAGTATATTTCTCAGACTTATTCATCTTTCTAAACTGAAATAAAAAATAATCTTAAACATCAAAGGCATGAAGAAAAAGAAAAATATCGATACGTTAAAATATAAACCTGTATGATTAAAAATGATAGAAATAAAAATACAAGCCATGATAAGAAAAGATACTTGCAACTCATCACCAAGGAAATAAAGGTATCCAGAATATATAAAGATATTTTTTAGGAATCAATAATATCAGAAAAATAAATATTAAAATATGTAGTAGTAAATTAATAGAAAAAGATAGATGTTCAACTTCTTTGGTAATTAGGAAATACGTTTTATATCAATAAACTTATTAAATTGTTGTAAGAATAAATAAGAGTTGTAAGATATGGCTGGAAGGAGGAAAACTGTATAGTCATGTTGGAAAGCTATTTGGAACCAGCAAATAAAGCTGTCAGTGCATTTTTTCTATAACCTGACAATCCTACTTCTGGGGCCTTGCATATCATGGAGAAATGCTTTCTCCAGAAGACATGTATGAAGATGTTTATTCCTGAATTGTTTGCTAATTGTTACAAGCCTAAGACAGCATGGGAATGTAAAAACACATGATAATTTGTTGGGCCAATAGAATGCATAAGCATGAAAATGCATGAACTAGATTTGAATGTATTTGTTGCCTTACTAGTCTGTCCTATGTTGGGGCGCCACCCACCCAACCCAGCCTGGTTCAGGGACCTAGACCCACTATTTTGTTCTCTCTGACCCAGGGGTTCAGGAGGATGAATGACAAAGAGACACCAAGTCAGTTTAACATGCAGGCACCCAAAGGGCTCTCCCTTAGCATCTGGCTTATCTTGCTTTTATTCACCCAAGCACGGGTACAAGTAATCAAAGTAACACAAGATTGATCTCCTTTCTACTATCCATTAAGTCATTCTCTGGTAAACAACTTAACTTCAGCTGTCTTGAAGTTTTCCCTAGAACCTGCAATATGCAGTCAGGCCTCTGATCTCCTCTGGCCTGACATGTACCGACATGGTAAATCTCAAAAATATAATGTTATAGTTTTTAAAAGTTCAGTATAGATATAGTACGAAACATTTAAGAAGTTTATACAAAGGAAGAACAAAACACATTACTGGTGGAAATGAGTATAATAATACTTATTTCAAAAAAGGTTACCTCTGAGTAATAGGAAGAAGGGAGGGGTGGAAGATGGGATTGCAGCTGTGTTTATAATGTTTTATTTCTTTAAAAATAGATATAATCTAAAGAGAATACAGAAATATAATAGAGAACCTTAGCAGTAAGCATGTTGATATCATGGAAAGTACATTCCTTATATTTTTCTATTGGGCATAAATACAACAAAACTTTAAAAAAGAGCATATGTTAAACCATGATATATAAAAATTAAAATTAACAAAAATAGGAAAGCTTCTAAGCAATGGCTAAATTATTTGTGTTAACATGGCTCTAAAACAACTAAAATGTCATTGATGAAGATACTTTATGTAAGGAATTAATAAATACTACCTGGGGTTTTTCTCCATTGTTTATTGGTACATTTTAGGTATACAGTACAGTTACCTTCCTCATTGGGATCTTGTACCTGTACATGATGTATCTTGGTTCTTATTTTTTCCCCCTTCCCCTGCCCTCCCTTCAACCCCTCCACCCTTCTCTACTTACAAAGACTTTGTTTCCATTTTTTCCTTTTCTCATGTTTTTAAGGAGCCTAAGCCTTTTGCCCCAAGGTAGAACAACCATTTCTGCTAAGCATACTCCAGAAAACCCCTGGGATCAGGGTGAGGCTAGACTTGAGCTGAAAGCGCATCTTTACTTAGTTTCTTCTTCTACCTTACCTTGGTCATTTCACTTCCTTATAAATTACTCAGGAGCAACCTCAGTGCATCATTCATGCAAGAATCCCTATTTCAGGCTGAGCTTCTGGAGAAACTTATTTGAAGCTGGGTGTAATGATGCAAGCCTGTAATCCCTGCTACTTGGGAGGATGAGGCAGGAGGACTGCAAATTTGAGCCCAAACTGGGCAGTTCAGTGACTCAGAAAGACCCTGTCTCAAAATAAAATAAAAGGGCTTGGGATGTAGCTTAGTGGTTCAGTGGTAGCTGAGAGAGAGAGAATGATGCAACCCTGGGTCTTAAAAATATTTTTACTTCATATGCAATTCTGGATCACAACAAACACTTAAGTTGTTATGTCATTACTTCTAGTTCCATTGTTGCTTTTAAGAAGCCAAGCAGCTCTTTAATTGACATTACAGTGGACCCTTGACTTACGAATTCACTGGTTCCCAAGGGCTGGTTGTAACTCAAGTTGGTTGTTAGCTGAGATCTGTATGTTTACCTGAGTACACGCTATAGATAATAAGAGGCAGATGAATCATCCATTAACCTAATTAGCCCAAGTGTTCATATGTCAGGCTGATTGTAACTTGAGGGTCCACTGTAATTTCTTGCTAGTTTGCCTTTTTGTTCCAGGTGCTTTGAAAATATCTTTGGTAGCCTACAGGCTCATTACAACATGTCTAGGTTTGTATTTCTTTGTATTTATCTTTCTTACACTCCATTGAGCTGCTTGGATTTGAAGATTTTTGACTATCATCATTTGGGAAAATTTTCAGCACTTTAACTCTTGTCTATTTCTATTATCTCATTTCTGAGCTCCAATTAGTTTATCTCTCTATCCTCCTTTTTTTTTTTTTGGTACTGGGGATCGAACTCAGGTCCTTGTACTTTCACAGCAGGCAGCGAAACCACTGAGCTAATTCCCCGGCCCTCCTTGTTTCTTAATTCTTCTTTTGTATAGTCTTTTTCTTCCTAGGCTATAATTAGTGTAATTTCTTCAGCCTTTTTTTCTCTATTAATTTTCTCTTCAATTGTTTCAAATCTGTTTAAGAATAGTAATTACTACATTTGAATTTCTAGACATTCTACATGCTTTAAAACATTTACCTAGTCATTTTGATATTGTCTTATTTATTAATCATAATACTGATACTCTTATTTCTTAGGGATATTAATTATATTTGGCATAAAATAATTCTAGTATTCATAGAATTTGAGGATTTTTTTCCTGTCAATGATTCTGCTGGCCCTCTCCCATAGTGTGTTGTTTACTCTTGTATTTTAACATTTTTTTCTTGTGATCTCATCTAGTTTTGCACACTTTCTGGGGATTTTCTTGAGGGCTGAGACTAAGGTGAATTCTTTAATAGATGATTTACATTTGCGTCTATTAGAACATTAGTGTCACTTCCAAACCAGAATCACCTAAAATAAACTACTCAGCTTCAGTTTTGGGGACCCATGGAGAGAGAGAAAATTCTGGCATCAGACCTTCATTAAGTATAAACCATGGTTATGACTTCTCCAAAGAATGTTTTTCTTCAATTCTGATTGAAGACTGAGATATGCACCCCCCCAACATACACCCTGATTTCCTCAAGGAGGGAATATATCTTTTTCTACTTCAATCCTTATTGGAAGCTATTGCTGTGATTGCAGGGGTTCTGTGTACTAGAGTTAGAAGGAGGCCCCAGTCTGATTGCCAGATTGAATGAGTTCATGTTTTTTGTTAAAAAACTGGGAGCAGCGCAGTTCGGGAGAGCTTTCTATGGCGGTGGAAATCTGTGCTGTCCAAAGTGATACTCACTAGCCACAGTGATAATTGACTACTTGAGATGTGTTGGACAACTGAGGTATTGAATTTTTAATTTTAGTCAGGTTTTAAAAACTTAAAAGGGCCGGGGATTTAGCTCAGTGGTGTTGCCACCTGCCTCGTAAGCACAAGATCCTGAGTTCAATCCTTGGAGCAAAAAAAAAAAAAAAAAAAAAAAAATTAAAAAGAGCCACATGTGGCACAGGGTTGTATTGGGCAGGGCGGATCTAGGCCATCAGAGGTCAGCAGTAGCTCCCAGGGTAGGCATTGTTTTCAAGTTGGAGGTGATATAGAAGCAAATATTTGAATATCGTAAGGAAGCAATCCATGCAAAAATGAGTTTCAGGGAAGAACAAATACGGTGGATCCTTGACTTATAAACTCGATCAGTTCCTGAGGGCTGGTTGTAATCAAGTTGATTGTAAGTCAATACAGCTGAGATCTGAATGTTTACCTGGTTACACTAGAGATGACGAGAGGCAGATGAATCTTTCATTAACCTATAACCAAGTTGTTCATATGTCAGACCTGTCCTAACTTGAGGGTCCATTGTATAAAGGGCCTGGAAAATAATAATTTAGAATATTCAGAGTACCAATTACAGCAAGTGTAACTAACTAGTGTGAAATAGCAAGGGCTGGGGAGAGTAGCAGCAGGTGTCAGAGAGGTAGGGCAGAGCCAGTCTTATAGAGCATGATAATTATTTTAGATTTTATTCCAATTTTGTTGGAAAAATATGACATTGGAGTAGTGAGTGGGGGAGTGATTTGATATGATTTATATTTTTAAGGATTACTGGAATTATCCTATGAAATATAGTTTAAGGAGATCAGTTAGATTTTAGAGTAGTCCGGGTGGGCAATTATGAAGACTGTGTGGGCTGTTATCTTTGTGGCTAATGCAAACAAACAAAAACACTAAATACTATAGCTATTATTAGCACACTAAATACCATGCTATTATTAGCACACCTTTTGTTGCCAATATTGTCCATGCCACAATGCTCTCATCTCTACACCTGCTACAAGGCAGGCCACTTGGAAAATGAATTCATGTAATGGGGCTTTTTAATGCTGTAATTTTACTTCTGCAAACTCTGATTCCATTAATTATTTTCAACGTGGTATATTTTAGTAAGTTCCACAGTTAGTCTTCTTGTTTAAGGTAATTTATCATGTAGTTCTACAAATTACTTGGAATATATTATTGAATTAAATAGAGTATCTAGGTGGAAAGGCTGGTTATGTCAGGGCATCATTTATTGAATATAAGTGCCATTACTCATCATTATGCTCATTATACTACAAAGGGTTTATCTGCTTTTGACATCTTGCCCTTTAAAGTGACCCAATTTGGGTTGCATGAAGTACAGCCCATTTCTCTAATGATAGAACTATAGAAGCTAATGGCAACATCAGCCATTCTAGACAACTAAGAACAACTTGAGTAGTACTTTTAAAATACTCTTAGAGGAAAATCTGAAAACATGGAAGGAAGAAATAGAAGTTTACTTTATAATGAAAAGGCTTTTACTTCTTGTCATTATCATTAAGGATGGACAAAACAGGACATATATATCATAATATGAATAGAATTTATATTAAAGTGTGTGTATGTGCATGTATGTGTGTTTATGGGTAATTTTCCCTAGAGAGTCTCTGAGTTTTAGAAAACGCATGTTATGAGAAATCAGAAGTTGAGTTCAAGTTCTGGTTTAGTCATTTTTTTTAGTGGCCTTATCCAAGAAAGTTTGTCTCTAGAGAACTGTGCTCTAAATATCCCACAGTTTTGCAGCTTTTCTTCCTTTAAAGAAAGAAGGTGGTCAGTTTCTATAGGACAGTGGTTGCGAACCTATGGCATGAGTGTCGTAGTGGCACACAGAGCCTTTTCTGCTGGCCCATGAGCTGAGTAGCCCCAGAAGCCAGGCATCTGATAGTCAGGTGTTTTTCTTTTGGTACCAGGGATTGAACTCGGGACCTTGCACGTGCGAGGCAGGCAATGGAACCACTGAGCTAAACCCCCAGCCCATGATATTCAGGTTTAATTGCAGTGTTGGAATGTTGTGATAAAACTGGGGTTTGGGTTGCAATTTGGGCACATGGTCTCTAAAAGGTTTGTCATCACTACTATAGGAGAAAGTAGCTCACTTTTATACATTGCTTGGCAGTGGTAATGCTTCTCTCTACAACTGTGATCCCAGAGGTATTAACCTCAAATTTTGCTGCTCATGATGTCATACAGCTTTTTGTTTTCAGTGCTGGAGGCTGAACTCAGCGCCTTACACATAGTAGGCAAGTTCTCTGCCACTGGGCTACGCACCCAGCCCTGTCATGATAAAGGTAGTGCTGATAATAAAATTTTTAAAAAATGCATTGATACTTTTTGTATTTGAACCTCTGTTAGGAATTCTAAGAAAGTCTTAAGAGAAAATTCTACTGTGAACATAACCTACTTATGGTACCTATTGTCTTTTGTCTCTGTTTTCATTGATGGTATACTCCTTGCAGAACTAAACATTAACCATGGATTAACCATTAGATATTTAACTTCAGTGTCACTTCAATGTTCTATTTACACATTAGAGATAAATTTCTCAGTTTGCTTATCTATGATTAATAAAAGGCAAGAAAAGAAGATGTGATTATAGGAAGGCATGGGTAAAGGAGAGGGTAACAGTAAGTTTTAGGGTTCAGGTGGAGGTTGTTGAATGAGTAAACAGAATTAGAATGGACATCTGAGGGGCAGAGAGAAGAATTTATTCTATTTGCTCAGTAACTATGCTTATAATACAAGCCCTTTGTCAAGGCAGTCACTCATTCAGCAAATATTTGTTAAGTGATGTTACGGGAATCAAATACAAATAGGGTATTATGAAATACTGAAGAGATTTCTATAGGTTTATAAGAGAGATATGAATCAGAATGGAAATCTAGAGAGAGAAGAAACTAGTTATTTTTGGGTAGGTCTCTAAGAAAGAAGTCTTGAAGGATGGGTATAATTTTTTTTCATTTAACAGCAAATGCTTAATGAATGCTATATGGCATGCTTTATTTCTACTTTGAGACTATGCCATCAAATAACACAAGATCCTTGCTTTTCTTTCATTTTGGAAAGAAGACAAAAAATTAACATACAATGTTTCTTTTTGTTTTCTTCATAAGTATTATAGAGAACAAAGCAGAATAAAGAAGAATATAATGAATGTTGCTATTTTATAATAGGGCATGATAGAATGGCTTCATAGATAGTAACTTTTTTGGGGGGTACGAGGAATCATACTTGGGACCTTGTGCCTGCGAGGCACGTGATGGCATCATTGAGTTAAATCCCTGGCAAGAAGGTGACATTTTATAGAAACACAAAAAGTTATCTAGGGGCATGCCCTACCGAGGTCCTGAGTTGCATGGAAGACACCAAATCACCCCGCTGCAGACAGGCAGGTCTGCCCATGCCCTACCAAGGTCCTGAGTCGCACAGAACACACCGAATCAGCCCGCTGCACACAGGAAGGCCGGTGCATGCCCTACTGAGGTCCTGAGTTGCGCGGAAGACACCGAATCACCCCACTGCAGACAGACAGCCACCTGGTTCCACACTACAAAGACACAGAGGACACCAGACCACCAGACCAAGGTACTGAG
>NW_004624838.1:674022-689002 GCF_000247695.1 Heterocephalus glaber | reverse complement strand
AAATAAGAACCAAGATGCATCATGTAAAGGTACAATTCCCAATGAGAAATGTAATTGTGTTGTATACCTACAATGTACCAATAAAAGAATTCAATCCAAAAAAAAAAAGTTATCTAGGGTGTGAGCACTGCAGTAAAAGAGATAAAGTACAAAGACCCTGACATGGGAGCACACTTGGCATGATTTAGGTGGACCAAGGAAGCCAGTGTGGCTGAAGACACTAGCAAGGCAAGAGCAATGGAAGATGAGATCAAAGAGATATCAAGGGCTCCATAAGATGGAGGATCTAAAAACCCGTGCAAGAACTGTGGAATTTACTCTGAATGAGATGGGAAGTACTAGAAGGCTTTTGTATAGTGACATGATGATTACATTGCTGGATGAAAAATAGATTAAGTTTGCATTGGAGATAAGAGCAATAAATAATGAAAGGGGGGAATTGTTAGGAGACTATCACAATAATTCAGTTGAAGGGTGTTGGTGGCTTGGATTTGAAGAGGAGCAGCAAACTTAGTGAGAAATGATTGGATTCTGGATATATTTTAAAAGTGGAGCCCAGGTGATTTGCTGTTGTGTTGAGTGTATTTTGTGGATGGGGTTCAGAGACAGATGCAGAGAGAGAGAGAGAGAGAGAGAGGAGACAGAGAGACAGAGAGAGAGAGACACACACACACACAGAGGATGAATCCAAGGCTTTTGAGATGGAGCAATTGTAAGATTGATGTGTAATCTTACATGATATAGAATGACTGATATGCTGAAGTTTGCAAAATGAAGAAGCATGATAGAGAAGCTATGGGGAATCAATACTTGTGTCTTACATGTGAAATTCTAAAAATCTGTTAGACATCTAAGTATAGATGTTGAATGGATTATTGGAATCTGAATCTAGAGTTCAGGGAAGGAATCAGAGCTGAAGAAGTGAATTTGGGAGTCAGCTGCATAGAGATTATTGACTTCTTATAAAATTATTTATATATATTCATTAACTTATCTCCCCTATTTCTTACTAAAATAGAAAGCCAGTGTTGTTGCTGTTTGGAGGAGGGAGGGGAGAGAGAAAGGGAAGAGGAGAGGACAGGAGGAGGAGTAGGGGAGAAGAAGGAAGGGAAGATTAAGGAAAGGGAGAGGAGAGAAGAATTGGAGTTAAAGAACAGATTAATTCATCAGGGTCCTCACATTGTTTGGGGTCTGGAGTTGTGGCAGATTCAAAGCTGTGTCCACAGATTCTGCCCATTGCTGTAGATCTATTTGAATGTGACTTTGCATATCTTCCCACAGGAAGTGAAGTCTTCTCTGTCTTAAGCTAGGGGCTATCCACATGACTTAATTTGACCATCTGGATACTGGCAAATATGATTCAAGCAGCAGCTTGAATATTCTTGAGCTTTGGTGATGGCCATCTTACTACACTTGAACTTCATAGATCACCATGTGCTGAAAGATGAGAAGTCTCATTGAAGAGACCCAAAATGCCCCAGCCAATAGGCAGCTGGTGTCGGATAACAATCCAACAACCACCAGTCATGTGAGTGAGACTGTCCTCCAACGTCCAGCTACCAGATCATTTACTGGCTGATCAAAGACAAATGAGAAACATTGCATACTGAAGAAAGTATTAATCATTCAGAAATACATACTAATTGCAAATCTCTATGTATTCAGTAGTATGAACTCAAAATATATGAAGCACAAATTGACAGAACTCAAAGGAATAATAGAAAAGTCCACAATCATAGAAAACTATTTTTCACATACTGATAGAAAAACAATGACAAACCAGAGAGAAAAATCCTAACAAAATTATGAACTTGACATGATATATAGAATCCTACTCTCAACAACTATAGAATATAGTTTTTCAAATTATTAGAACACTTTGCTAAATTAAACTTAAGTACGTTCTCTGATCATAGTAGAATAAAGTCAGAAATCAGAAATCCCACAGATAAAAGCAAAAACCACAAGGAACATTAGAGAATATTTTAACAGTAGGATTGCTGAAAATACTATATTTTAAGCTCGTACAATACAGCTTAAACAACATTTCTGGGAAGTTATATCTTTCCTTGAATATATTAGAAGAAAGATACTATAGTTTGAATATGGTTTGTTTGGCAAATCTTATGCAGGAGTTTAACCCCCAAAGTCATGTATTAATGATTCTAAGAGGGTAGAAACTTAATAAATACAAATTTTGGAAGAGAGGTCTTTAGAAGGAGATTAGGTTTTGACAAGGTTATTGGGGTGCAGCCTCCATAATGGAATTCTGGTGGTCTTATAAGAGGGGCAGAGATCACAGAGAAACACAAACCTTCTTTGGCTTTTACCACTTCAGGACTGTGCCCACAGAAAGGTCCTCACCAGAACTGGGCTGCTTGATCCTTCAAAATGGTGAGCTAAATGAACCTCTTTTCTTTATAATGTAGACTACCTCAGATATTTCATTATGATAATAAAAAGCTGACTAATGAAAGATATCAAGTTGAAAGCCCATGGTATATGTCCATCTCAACAAATTAGAAAATAAACAGATAATTAAACCTAAGAAAAAAGAGGCAAGTTAAAGCAGTGGCTAATGGAATAGTTTAGAAAAAAATCAATAAACCAAAGTTGGTTCTTTAAAAACACTGATAAAATTCTAGTAAGAATGATCATGAACAGCAGGGAGAAGGAATAAATTACCAATATGAAGAATGAAAAAAAAATTATCTATGAATAATGGCATTAAAAGCATAATATCAATGTAGCCATTAGGGAATAACTGATACTGGATTGGTGGCCATGTCATAAACAACTTGGAAACTGGGTACAATTTGTGAAGCAGCTTTAGATAGTAAACTACAAGTAGCACAGTACTGTGATCCCTGAGCAAAGAAATATAAACAACGTAAGCCCTACAATCATCCTTGCTTTCTGCCTAGAGGAGCTTCCTGGGCTGCAGCATAGAGAGGAATAACCAAACAGGACAGAGATATCACACAGTGAGGTTAAAAGTTGAGGAAGCTGGGCAGCTGGAATACGTGGGATGTATATTATGTACAAAGGGAGCTATGTACAGAATGAGTTGTGATATTTAAGTCTGTTTCTGAACGCTAAAGTTGTGTGAAAAAGGCGAAACACTACAGGGCAGAGAAAGGAACTACCAGGATGCCCTAAACTAAGCAGTTCCTTGATCTCACATGCAAGGTTGGGAGCTGTTCAAGTTCTAACCAGCTCAGCTTCTCTCTATGGAGAATTTGTCAAACATTTAAGGGGAAAAATGATACCAGCTCTGTATCATCTCTTCTAGAAAACAGAGGAGGAGGGAACACTTCCCAACCATTTCAGGAGGCCAGAATTATTATCCTAATACTAAGACCAGGCAAAGGCATAAGGAAAGGAACTACTAACAAAAATTTCCCATGAACATAGAAGCAAAAATTCTCAACAGCTGTTAATTCTAAGGAATTGCAAAAGCTACTAAAACTAATGATTGTCATCAGCAAGGTACAGAATGCAATCTCTGTGGACAAACATTGCATATATGTGTAATGTGTGTTTGTTTGCTTGATATATATGTGATATCCACACACCTCTCATAGAAAATGGAATTTTAAAAACATCCTTAACCAGAGAAACTTACTGGAAAAAAAAATCTGACAAAGTATGTGGAAGACCTATACACAGTACAGATATTGCTGAGAAAAATCAAAGACCTAAATAAATAGGTATTACCATTTTCTTGGCATGAAAAATCAATATTTTAAAGATACCAGTTATTTTCAAGTTGATTTATGTTTTTGTCTTAGTTACTTTTCTTGGTGCTGAGACAAAATACCAACACCCAAAGTTAAGAGAGGAAAGATTTATTTTTTTTCAGGTATGCAATAAATATGTTTAATAGTATAAATCAACAGGGGAAAAGAAATAAGTAGAAGCCAGTATTTGATTTTTACCCTTATCACTTTTTCTAGGGTCCCTCTAACTTGATGTAAACTTACAATTTTCAGGTAAATTCCTATTCCACTCCCATTTTATCATAAATAAATTGAATAGTTTTTCTGTTTGTATGATAAAACAGGAAAGACTGTTACATTTAAATGGAAAAGGCACTCCATTTGTAACCAGTGTCACACAAAATCACATTCCCATCAGAAAACACAAACATCAACATCACAAAACTAAAAATACACAGGAGATCAAAACCATTCAATAAATATGCAAGCTACTTCAGTCTCCCCCAAAAGGACCAATACTTCAAAAAACCATAAAGAAAACCCCTGTCCATTTCCAAGTCACCCAAGTTGAAGAGACAACAAGATGCTATGGGTGCTCTTTTACCCCTCCCCTGGCCCCTCACTACCTAGAAAACTGCCTGCTCTCCACAGAGACTGAAAATGGGCCTCATTTCTTCTCTGGGGAGAACAAATTCACTGACAGCCTTGTGCAATATCCCCTGTTTCTCAGGAACCCTGGCTGTATACCTAGTTCTGCTTCCAAAGCCTCTTCATATAGATCTGGGTAAGGCTTGGGATCTGTTCCATTACGATGGGCCATATGAACTAGGAGTTTCATCTTGCTGGTTTCAGCGTGGGCCCTTGGACCCCACAGGAACTCATAGAGAGCAGGATCACTGTTAGGAATCTGCCGGTACATCAGGTACTCTTCCCGTACTAAATCCTCAGTGATGAATTTCCAGGCTTCCTCAAAATGAATATGCTCAGAGTGAGCTACTATGTCCCATCTTTTCACTTTTTCAGTTAGGTCCTCCTCACTGATACGATTGCCCTCTATGAAGATTAGAGACAGGATGAATATACTGATGTCAATTTTGAGAATGATTCTTTCATCATTGTCATCTAGTAACCCACTGTATGTAAGACCCCAAATGGGGACTAGCTCATATGTATTGCTAGAGTGATTCACTTTCTTGATTTTAAGGCCAAAGCCCAGATACATGGACTCACAGAGTTCCCAAAAGTTCAGAGGGAAGTTGTTACACGGTAATCATGGGGCAGAACATATAGCATTTTGTTCATGGTGACCTGCTCCTTATTTTGATACTTGTGGAGCAGAAATGACACCAACTTACATAACTTAGCATTTAGGAGCACATTTTGCAGAATGTGAGAGAAGTGTGCGTCCTGCGAGGAGCTTGAACCCTCACAGGATTGACTCCTTTGGCTGGAAGCCATGAAGACAGCAAGAACTTGTTGAGGATCAGAAGCCTTCAAATCTCCAGAAAATAGAGTCCTGAGCAATAGCAATTCAGCTGCTCCAAGAATCCAAACCCAGATTTTGAAAAATCACAACTGGGAATTCTCCACTGCACAGTGCAAAGCTGGCAACAGAGTCAGGAATGGGTTATTTTCAGAGTCTCAACCTGGAATGTGGCCTTCTCTCTTACCCTCAGCCTGAGGAAAGGTTTATTTAGTTCACAGTTGGTAGAGGTTTCTGCCTGTAATTGGCTGGCTGCAAGGCAGGGTGGCTTGGCAGAGGTGTGTTGCAGAGGAGAAACAGTTCATGGCAAGGAGAAGACAACAAAAGCAAGCAAGTAAGGGATGACCAAAGGTTTTTCTGTCTCTTATATTGTATCTAGGGTACTGGGATTTGGGTGACACTGAACCAATCAAATCTTAGCACCTTTGATCCTGGCATTGCACCACAAGTCAATCACACACTCGAGATTCAATCTCCTCTGAAAATGCCCCACTCATTGCTACATGAGGATTTAGAGGGACATTAGCCACAAACCATAACAACATTCAATGTAGATTCAATGAAAATTTCAGAAATCATTTCTGTAGAAATGGACAACTGATTCTACTATAAGAAAATGGAAAGGATATATAATAATTTTGACAATTAAAAAAATTGGAATACTTACCTGGTTTTAAGACTTTCTATAAAGCTATAGTACTCAAGACAGTATGGAGTTAGTGTAAAGAAATACATATAGTTTAATGGGACAAAATAGAATGGTTAGAAATAATCCCCCACAGAGTGCAGACTGGTGCAACCACTGTGAAAATCCATGTTGAGATACTTTAAAGAACTAGGACTAGAGGTCCCATTTGACTCAGCTGTTCCCCTGCTGGGTATCTTCCCAAAAGAATTAAAAGCATCATACCACAGTGATATATGCACACCCATGTTTATAGCAGCACAGTTCGTAACAGCTAAATCTTGGAAACAGCCCAAATGCCTATCAACTAGTGACTGGATAAAGAAGATGTGGGTTTTGCTTTTTTTTTTTTTAAAATAAAATGGAGTACTGTTCGGCCATAAAAAATGAGAAACTAGAGACATTTATAGCTAAATGGATGCACATTGAGGCCATGCTCTTGTGAAATAAATAGGACACACATGTGTAAATACTGAATAGTTTCTCTGGTGTGAGAAACTGAAAATGTAAATGAGGACCAAAATGTATAATAGATAATGTGAAATAGGAAGAAAAGGTCCAAAGGGGAAGGGGAAGTAGAGGGTAAGGGAAAGGAAAGGAAATGGAAAGGAAAAAAATATGAGAAAAGGAAAAAATGGAAGCAAAGTCTTTGTAAATAGGGAGGGATGGAGGGATTAAGGGAGGGCAGGGAATGGGAAAAAAATAAGAACCAAGATACATCATGCCAAGGTACAAATTCCCAATGATGAGTGTCATCATATTGTATACCTAAAATGTACCAATAAACTTAATGAATTTAAAAAATAACCCCCCACATATATGGTCTATTGATGTGTGACAAAAGTGGCAAGATAATTATTTTAGAGAAAAGGCAGTTTTTCCAAGAAATGGTGCTGGACCAACTTAATATCCATGTAGGAAAAAACGGATCTTGACTATTACTCCATATACAAAATTAACTAAACAATAGTGAAATATCCATGCCAGGTGATACTACTGAGCAATTAAAAAAGAATAAGATGATGAGCATAATGGTATATGCCTGTAATCACAGCACTCTGGGAGGCTCAGGCAGGAGGATCACAAGTTTGAGCCTTACTTGGCCAATTTAGCAATTTAACAAGACTATGTCTCTAAAAAATAAAAATAGCTAAGGATGTAGCTCAGTGTGAAGGCCCTGGGTTCTATCCCTATTACTGCAAAAAACAAACAATAACAAAACAAGTTTGTGACATTGATAAACTCCAAAAACATGATGAAAAAACAAATCCAGATACGTCTAGTATATAGTACATGATTGCATTTCCAAAATTCTAACATAGACAAAAATACATTCCAGCAGAAAGTAGATTAGTGCTTATTTGTGACCTGGAGGTGAGGGTGTAGGTTGGAAATGAATAAACCATTTGGGGTGATACCTATGTTCTGTACTTTGTTTTTAGTGGTAGTTATATGAGTCTATACATTTGTTAAAACTCATTAAAATGTATTATTAAATGGTGTGTATTTCATCATCTGAGAATTACACTAAATAAACCTATTAAAATGAATGTAATAAGAGCATATTATTGTCAACTTTATTCCAATTATAAAAGTTAGAATTGAATACATTAATGTTTATAAAACACTAAAATTGACAAAAGAAAAAGAAAATCATTTTCTTTCTTTTTTTCTTCTTTTTGCTTTTTGAGACAGAGTCTCACTATGTAGTTCAGGCTAGCCTTGAACTCACTGTGTAGCCCAGGGTGTCCTCGAACTCCCAGTGACCCTCCTGCCTCAGCCTCCTGAGTGCTGGAATTACAAGAAAAAGAAAATCTGAAAGTTTTATTTTTAAGGAATTTGAATTCATAGTTAAAAGCTTTCCTACAAAAATCTTATGGGTCCAGAAGTGAATTATTCCAGATATTGAAACAAAACATAAGCTAAACCTGAGACAAATCTCCCAGAAAATAGAATAAGTGAGAATAATAATTATTTTAATATTTTCTATAATTTTGATACAAATCCTCCAAAAGCATTACAGAAAAAGAAATGATGATTAAAATAGACAAATGAACTAGACAAAGTTCAGAAAGAGATATATATATGTACATCAGTACTGAGTAAATTTAGTATCAATATGTATGGAATATGTACATCTATATGTCTATATGTCTATGTAGACTCATGGCTCCTGATTTAGAACACACACACAAAAATCAGTTCTATGTAGAATTTTTTAATTTTTATATTTTGCAGTATTGGGGATTGAGCTACATCCCCAGATCTTTTTTATTTTGAGGCAAGGTGTTGCTAAGTTGCAGGCTGGCCTCAAACTTCCTGCCTCAGCCTCCTAAGTATCTGGGATTACAGGTGGGTGCCACCATGCTTGCATATGTGTGGATTTTAAAAATAATAAATTAAATTTTAGAGCATTTTTAAGTTTATAGCAAAATGGAGCAGATAATATAGAGTTCCCACTCAGTCCCTCTTCTTTGCTCACAGTGTCTCTAGTTTTAGCATCTTGCATTAGCGTGGTACATTTGCTACAACTGACAAACAAATATTAATACACTATTATTAAAGTCCATGGTTTACATTAGGATTCTTCTTGTACAATTGTACAATTCCATCGATTTTGACAAATACATAATGTCATGGATGTACTATTGTAATATGAAGAAATTTCACTGCCAAAATCTCCCTTTTCTTTCACCTATTCATCCCTCCCAACTCCCTTCACGAATCCATGCATGACTAATTTTTCTGTTATTTTGCCTTTTCCCAAATGGAAAGATAAAAATGGAAATGATTGAGTATAAAACGTTTTCAAGCTGGATTTTTTCCACTTAACTATAGGCATATGAGTTTTGTCTGTGTCTTTTCATGGCTTGATGGCTCATTTCTTTTGGGGGCTAAATAATATTCCATTGTAGAGATGTACTGCAGTTTGATTTATTCATTTCTCTATTGAGGGTCATCTTGTTTGCTTCCAGTTTGGGACAATTATGAATAGAGAGCCTGTAGTTGCCATATGTTTTTAAATCACCTAGACTAATACATAGGAGCACATTGATATTTAAATGATAAGTCTGTCTTTAGCTTTGTGAGAAACTGTCAGAGTGTCTGTCACTGTGGTTGTACCATTTTGCATTTCCACCAGTAATGGATAAGGTTTTCTGTTGTCTTGTATCCTAACAAGCATTTGGTAGTCAATGTTTTTGATTTTAGCCATTCTAATTTGTGTGTAGTAGTATGTAATTTCCAAGTCTCAGTAGCAAATAAAGTTAAACATCTTTTCTTATGCTTATTTGCCATTAGTATATCTCTTTATGTGAGGTGTCTGTCCAGATCCTTTTTTCTCTTCCATTTTTGGAATTGTTTATTTTCTTATTGTTGAATGGATTTTTTTTTGCTGTATTTTGGAGGGAAACCCTTCATGAGATATGTGTTTTGCAAATATTTTCTCCCAGATTGTAGCTTGTCTTTCCATTCTTTTTTCCCCCCATTCGTTTAACAGTGTCTTTCACAGAAAAGGAAATTTTAATTTTACTGAAATTCAGCTTACCAAATTTTCCTTTCATGTAATTTGCTTTTGATATTGTATTTAAAACTTCATTATAAAGTCCAAGGTCACTTAGATTTTTCTCCTACACTATAAAAGTTTAATAGTTTTGCACTTTACATTGAGGGTTTGTGATTTATTTTTGAGAGAAGTGTGAGGTCTGTGTGTCTAGATTAATTTTTTTCTTGAACATAGATTTCCACATTTTCTGGTATGAGATAGTTTTTGGAGAGTGTTCATTGAAAAGGCTATCTTCTCTTCCTTGGATTGTCTTTTCTCTTTTTTAAAGATTAGTTGACTGCATTTGTGTGAGTTTAGCTCTAGGCTCTAAGTTCTAGGCTCACTAGTCTATTCATAGTGAGTGTGTATGTGTGTGTGTGTGTGTGTGTGTTACTAGGGATTGAACTCAGGGCCTCACATATGCTAAATGTACTCTCTACCACTGAGCTACACCCTTGGCCCACTATTCATAGTTGTTGATCAATTTATCTGTTCTTTCAGCAACACCACATAGTCCTGATAATTATAATTTTATAATAAATTTAAGCTTCATGTCAATACTTTGATTTTGTTTTTCTTCTTTATAATTGGTTATTCTGGGTGTTTTGCCTTTCCATATAAACTGGAAATGTGCTGGGAATGTTCAAGAGCCTCTCTACTTTTTATTTTGATATATTGTCAATCATTTTCACCCTGAAATGCTACACAATGTAAAAAGTTATTCACCCTGTCCAATTGTACTCCTATATGTGTTAACAATTCTGTAGTTTTCTTCCTTCTTCCCCACACCTTTCACAGCTCTGGTAAACTCTATTCTATTTTGTATTTCTTTGAGATCAACCTTTTAGCTTCCATGTGTAAGTGAGACCATGTGATATTCGTCTTTCTGCACCTGTCTTTATGCTATTTCTCTTAGCATAATTTTCAGTTCCATTATGTTGCCACAAATGACAGAATTTCACTATCCTTTACCTTAAAATCACTTGTACTGATATATAGAAAACAAAAGTTGTATATATTTATGTGGTACCATGTGATGTTTTGATGCATGTATACATTGTATAATGTTCAAATCAGAGTAAACACATCTATTTCCTCAAGCATTTACCATTTCTTTATGGTAAGATCTTTCAAAATCCTTCCTGCTAGGTATCTGAAAATACACAGTACATAATTATTCTCTATAGTCACTTTACTGTGCAATAGCACATCGGAACTTCTTTCTTACCCCTATCTAACTATAACTTGGTAGCCATAGATCAATCTTTCCTATCCCCAATCTCCCTAGCCTGTGGTAACTACCATTTTACTCTTAACCTCTATGGAATCAAACTTTTGTAGTCCACATCTGAACAAAATTATACAGTACGTGGCTTTCTCTGCCTGGCTTGTTTTACTTAACATGATGTCCCAAGTTCATCCATATTGTCACAAAAGACAGGCTTTCCTTCTTTTTATGGTGAGCAGTATTCCAACATGAACATACATCACATTTTCTTCATCCATTCATATGTTAGTAGGTCCCCAGGCTGATTCTATATTTTGGTTAATTGAAATAATGAGAGTGAAGCTCACTCATTGACATATTGATTGTTTTCCTTTGGAGATACTCCCAGAAGTAGAACAGTTAGATCAGATGGTAGTTCTATTTCTAGATATTTGAGGAACCTGCATTACTGTCATCTATAAAGGTTATATTAATTTATATTCCTACCAGCAATGTGTGAGAGTTCTCCTTTCTGCACATTCTCACCGGAATGTGTTCCTTTTTGTCTTTTTGATAAATATTCTGACTGAGGCAAGATGATATCTCATTGTGATTTTGATTTGCATTTCCCTAACGGTGAGTGGAGATGAGTATTTTTTCATATATTTGTTGTCTGAAAGTAATATAGATACTCCAACTTTCTTTTGATTGGTATTAGCATGGCACATCTTTATCTGTCCATTTACTTTTAATATATCTATGTCTATTAAAGTATGTTTCTGGCTGGGGATTTAGCTCAGTGGTTTCGCCGCCTGCTGGGCAAGCTCAAGGACCCGAGTTCAGTCCCCGGTACGGAAAAAACAAAAAAAAGTATGTTTGTGGTAGAAAACATAGAGTTAAGTCTTGCTCTTGATTCACTCTAATGGTCTCTGTCTTTTAATTGGTGTATTTAGATCATTCATATCTGCTGTGGTTATCATTTGTTGAAACTGTAACTTCCAAGATGACAGTATTAAGTGGTGAGGCTTTGGAGAGTATTGAGGTCACATGGGCAGAACTCGTATGAATGAAACTAATGCTCTGTGAAAGAAATTCAAGAGAGCTCAATGGCCTTTATACCACTGAGGACACAATGAGAAGGCACCATCTATGAACCACAAGATGGGGCCCCTGCAGACCTTCAATCTGCTGTCACCTCGATTTGGGTTTCCTAGTCTCCATAACTGAGAAATACATTTCTGTTGTTTATAAATTACCCTACTTGGTATTTTGCTATTGTGTTACAGCAGCCCAAAGAGGCTAAGGTAACATCTAAAGTAATGGTTGATACGGTTGAATTAATATCTACCATACTTAAAATTGTTTTCTATTTGTTTTTGTTTTTATACTTTATTTTTCAGTTTGATATTTATTTTTATTAGTACATGTTTATGGCACATTCATTGTGTGGAGCTGGTACATGTACGTAGGGAACAGGGAAGGGGATGTTACTAGAACCTCTGCAACAAGTCCTAGTCTCCTGCGAGCCAAGACAGCACAAGGAGATTTAATTTATTAGACAGAAAAGATGAAAAACTGAGACTTAGAGAAGAAGCTGAGCTTTGGGCCTGATTAGTGCTGCTCTGGGCAGCAAAGATGAAAGACCAGAGCTTGCCACACCTTTATTTAGTACATTGGGAGAAACAAATGTAACAGGTGACTCAGGGGGCAGCGGAAACCCTAGATCAATGAGGAACTATGCAGATGAAGATTTGTTCCTCCCAGGGTGTCCTCAGCTGGTGTAATCTTGCCCTGGAGCATCACAGCATCACCAGACCACTGAGGTCTTAGCTGTGACCGGAGACCAAAATGGAGTTATGTCTCCACATGCCATAGCTGGCCTGTAGGCAGGAGAACTAGGCCTAATCAAATGATTTTCCCCCCAAATTACGTAGAATTGATCTTGACACGTACATAACATGTTTTAATTCTTTTTTTTGGGGGGTGGTATTGGGGATCGAACTTGGGATCTTGCGCTTGTGAAGCAGGAGGCAGAACAACTGAGCTAAATCCCCGGCTGTTGTTTTAATTCTTTTACCTCCCCTTTCCCTTCCATTTCTTCCCCCTTCCTCCATCTCTAGATATCCTCATTTACGAAAGATCTGTCTCCCTGTATCCTATTAGTTATCTCTTATTTTGTTCTTTAAATTATTTATGCTGCAGGTTTCTCATACAAGAGAAACAATGTGATGTTTAAGTTTGTGTGTCTGATTTATTTCACTTAACATTATGTTCTCGAGGGACATTCATTTTCCTACAAATGGCTCAAGTTTAATCTTCTTTGTGGCAGAATAGTGCTTCCTTGTGTATAAATACCACATTTTCTTTATCCACTCATCTGTTGATGGGCATATAGATAGGCCTCCTTCAAGATTTAACTGTTATGAGTTGTGCATGGGTATGCATATATCACTGTAATATGATGTCTTTAACTCTTTGGGGAAGATGCCTAGAAGGTTACCTGGTTTGAATGGAATTTCTAGTTTTAATTTTCTTATGTTTCATGTTGATTTCCATAGTAGTTGTACTAGTTTCCATTCCCACCAACAATGTAGAAGGGTTCCTTTTACCCACAACCTCACCACCATTTGTTATTATTTGATTTCTTAATGATAGCCCTTCTTTTTGGAGTAAGATGGACTTTCAGTGTTTTAATTTGTATTTCTCTAATGGCCAGAGTTATTGAATATTTTTTCATGTATTTATTGGCCATTTGTACTTCTTCTTTTGAGAAGTGTCTATTCATTTCATTGTCCATTTTTATTGTACTTTTGTATTCTAGGAATCTAAGTTTTTAGTTCTATATATATTCTTTTTTTTTTTTGGTACTGGGGTTTGAACTCAGATCCTTGCGCTTGCAAGGCAGGCAGCAGAACCACTAAGCTAAATCCCCAGCCCTATATTCTTATTTTCTTGTTTTTTCCATAACTTCATGAATTTCTTTTTTTTAATTAATTTTATTAATACATTTATTTACAGTATAATGACATTCATCATTGAAAAGTTGCACCTTTACATAATCCACCTTGGTTGTTATTTTTTCCCCATTCCCCTGCCCTCCCTTAACCTCTCTATCCCTCCATATCTACAAAGACTTTGTTTCCATTTTTTCATTTTCTCATATTATTTCCATTTCCTTCTTTCCTTTTCCCTACCCCTCCCATTTCCCCTTCCCCTTTGCCCCTTTTCTTCCTATTTCACGTTATCTATTATACCTTTTAGTCCTTATTTATGCTTTCAGTTTCTTACACTAGAGAAACTATTTGGCATTTACACATGTGTGTCTTATTTATTTCACTTAAGACTATGGCCTCAATGTGCATCTATTTAGCTATAAATGTCTCTAGTTTCTCATTCTTAATGGCTGAGTAGTACTCCATTTTATTAAAAAAACCACATTTTCTTTATCCAGTCTCTAGTTGATGGACAACTGGGCTGCTTCCAAGTTTTAGCTATTATGAATTGTGCTGCTATGAACATGGGTGCACATATAACACTGTGGTATGATTCTTTTAAATCTTTGGGAAAGATGCCCAGCGCAGGGGAATAGCTGGGTCAAATGGGACTTCCAGTCCTAGTTTTTGAGGTATCTCCATACTGATTTGCACAGTGGTTGCACCAGTCTGTACTCCCACCAGCATTGGAGTAGGGTTCCTCTTTCCCAATAGCCCTGCTAGCATTTGTTATTGGTTGATTTCATGATAGCAGCGATTCTTAGTGGGGTGAGCTGGACTCTCAGTGTTGTTTTCATTTGCATCTCTCGAATTACCAGTGATGTTGAACAGTTTTTCATATGTTTGTTTGCTATTTCTACTTCTTTGTCTGAGAAATGTCTGTTCATTTCAGATGCCCATTTTTGGATTGAGCCTTTATATTTGGGAGGTCTGATTTTCTAAGTTCTTTATAGATTTGAGATAGTAGGCCTATGTCTGAGGAGCAGCAGGTGAAAACTTTTTCCCACATTGTGGGTTGTCTCTTCACACTGCCGGTGGTTTCTCTTGCTGTGCAGAAGCTTTTTTTAATAAGAAGAGATCCCACTTGTTGATTGTTTGTGGTAGTTCATGGACAACTGAGGTTTTGTTCATTAAATCTTTTCCTACACCAATGTCTTCAAGAGTTCTACCTAAGCTCTGTTCCAGCCAGTTCAGTGTTTCTGTTTTAATATTTAGATCTTTCACCCATTTCGATTTTAGTTTAGTGCATGGTGAGAGATATAGGTCTAGTTTTAGTCTTTGGCAAGTTGAAGCCCAATTTTTCCAGCACCATTTATTAAAGAGGCTATCTTTCCTCCAGTGAGGGTGTT
>NW_004624838.1:643881-671332 GCF_000247695.1 Heterocephalus glaber | reverse complement strand
AGGGTACATCAATCTTGGTTGGAGGCTGTTTTCCTTTAGGGCTTGAAATACATCACTCCAAGCTCTTCTTGCCTTGAGAGTTTGCACTGAGAAGTCTGCTGTGATTCTGATGGGCTTTCCTTTGTATATGATTTGTTTCTTTTCTCTCACTGCTTGTAGAATTTTATTCTTCTGTCGAATTTCTGGAATCTTAACTATTACATTCCTATGTGTAGGTTTTTTTTGACCAAGGCTAGTTGGACTCTTATATGCCTCACTTATCTCTATGTCAAGATCTTTTCCTCTGCTTGGAAAGTTTTCTGCCATCATTTCTGTGAAAAGTTTTTTTATGTCATCTGCACTCTCTTCATTGAGTCCAATCAGTTTGATGTTGTTCTTCTTTGCATCATCTAGCAGCTGCTGGATTGATTTCTCATGGTTCCTTACTATTTTAAAGAAATTTTTCTTTTCCTTATCACTAATTGTAATCCTATCTTCTATATGTGAAATTCTGTCCTCACATTGGCTCATTCTGCTGTATAAACTTTCAATGGAGTTTTCAATTTCCTGGAAATCTGTTTGTATTTGTTTTATGGATTCCATTTGTTTCTTATGTTGGGATTCCATCATGTTCCTGAGCTCCTCTATTTTTTTTTATCTGTGTCTGCTGTAGATTTATTAATCATGTCTTGTACTATGTGCACAATCTTTGCTGTTATCTGAGAAATTATTTCTGATTTCATTTTTTCCAGATCTTCTTTTGTTCCCAGTTCAGGGAGTCCAGGTGGTTGTGTATCAGATTGTTCCATCTCATTTCCCTTGGGGGTTGCTTTAAGTGATTTGGAAGTCTGGTTTTGGACTTGTTCATGTGTCTTTTCATTTCAACAGGGGCTGGGGTGTGTGCTGCTGGCGTCCATGCAGCTCACCTCCTTGGCACTGGTTGGGGACTCTACTCCTCGGCACTGGGGGTGATGGTATGGTGGCCCAAAAGTCTCAGTTCCTTGACCATATATGATTTTTTTTTGAAACTGGAGATCAAACTCAGGACCTTGAGCTTGAGAGGCAGGTGGCAGAACCCCTGGCAATAATTCATTTCTTCATCTTGGTGATAGTTACCTTAGAAGATTGGTTCATTTTGTAAAAATTAACCAAGTGATTAACTTATGACTTGTGTGTATGTTATACTTAAATGAAATTTACTAAAAACCAGATAATTTAACAATATGTAAAATATTCTCCAAAATTATGCAAACATAAATATAGACACACTGGGAAGATAGAAAAAAAAATTTTTTGGTACCAGGGATCAAATTGCCCCTTGTGCTTTGGAGGCAGATGGCAGAACCACTGAACTAAATCCCTGGCCCAATAGAAAAATATTAATGATAAGCATTAATGAGAGATGAGATTATCATTGTTTGTTGATGTTTATTGTTGTCTTTTATATATTTACTTCAGTGAACCAAATTACTTTTGTGATCAGAAAATATCATTACATTTACTTAAATAAAGTCACTATAGGAAGTATGTTCAGGATGATTTGGGGAGAGGTAAGAGTGGAGGTTCAGAAGGTATTAGTAATGACTATGTGAGAGGTGATGAGAGGCAGAACTGAGTATATGGTTAAACAGGAAGAGGGTACATTAAGCTGAAGTCAAGAACATAAGAAGATTAGTAAGTCTTTGTGACTGTGTGTGTATAGTTTTAAACAAATTGGGACTAGATACCTTCATAGGAATATAAGTTGAGATGTCATGTAAGGAGTTCAATTTGTTAGGTGAAATGTCTAATTTCAAAATTTCCCAGTGTTATAATTTGATAGTTTACCCAGTCTAACTAAATAAACTAGGTCATTAAATGAAACACTGATTTGTAACATCTTCATTCATGGTTCCACACATTCAGAAATTAATTTTAAAATATCATATAAATGAGAAGCACACTTTGATGAGTGTCATACTCTGTTTGTACCTTTTCCTCCCGAAGTTGATTTTTCACAGCACAAAGTACCCTTCAGTAAAAAGGTACATCTTGCAACACAATTACTGAACTATAGAAAATGAAGATTAAATGAATGAGAACTATAATTGCATCATTATTAAAGATTCTGGAGTTCAAAAACAAAAGTACTATATTGTTGAAACTCCAAGGTGACTAGGTAACTTAGAAATATTTTTTATACTTATCTATGGACCCAATGTGAATCAAGGGAAAATAAACTGAAATAGAAAAAAGAAGCATTAACAATGACTATGAGATTATACAATGAAAATTTTTCTTTATTGAAAAAGCCAAATCAGATTATGGCCTGCTACTTTAGGTGTGTAAGTTGCTAGTTGCTATTCTAACTCCCCAGGACTTCGCAAGTGGTTCTTTAATGCATACACTAATTGTTTTATATCATTATTCTTTAAATTATAATCATTTGTAGTATAAGAGACAATATGAACAGACTTTCATTGTTACATGACACAGAAATACAGACTATATTAATAATGGAAGAAGTCCAAATTTTAACTCATGTGCACAACTCAGGCTGCCAAATTTTCTTGGTAGATTTCCTTGATTGAAAATTTCTTCTTCCAGTATTGAACATCACTGAGCATTGGAGAAATGCAAATTAAAACAACACTGAGATTCCATTTTACCCCAGAAAGAATGGCCATCATCAAGAAATCAAGTGATAACAAATGTTGGCTAGGCTGAGGGGAAAATGAAGCCTTTAGCATTGTTGGTGGGAATGGAAACTAGTACAAACTACTATGGAAATCAGTATGCAGATTACTCAAAAAACTAAAACTGGAAATTCCATTTGACCTAGCTATTCCCCTTCTAGATATCTTCCCCAAAGAGTTAAAGACATCATACCACAGTGATGTATGAATACCCTTGTTTTTAGCAGCACAACTCATAATAGTTAAACCTTGGAAGAGGCCTATATGCCCATGAACAGATGAATGGATAAGGAAAATGTGGTATTTGCACACAAGGGAGGGGTACTCTGCCACAAAGAAGATTAAACTTGAATCTGTAGGAAAATAGATGTACTGTGAGACCATAATGTTCAGTAAAATCAATCAGACACAGAAGCTTAAAAAACACATGATTTCTCTTAAATGAGAAACATAAAATATAAATAAAGAGCAAGATAAAAGATAGATAATAGGAAGTAGGAGATAGATCTTTCTCAAATGGGAAGGAGATCAAGAGATGGAGGGAGGGGAATGATATAAAAAAAGAATTAAGATGTGTTATGTACTAACTCCCCAGGGAAAATGTAAACATTATGTACTATATACATGTGCTAATAAAGAATAAAAGCAAAAAAACAGGTAAAACAAATAATATAGTTGATTTACAAGTATCCAATTATTTATTCACACTGACTATCAAAAATAAAAGGGAGGAACAACTCATGTAAGTAGTATGATCATATTATAAACAACCTGGTCAAGGCTACTCAAAATTTCAAAAAGGATGCAACATTAATTACTTCGGGAAGTACTTGGACAGTCTCAGGAAGAACAGACTGTATGGGGTATATACCAGGCTCATAACAATAGAAGAAGTATATAGGATCTATTTAACCCTTTTAACCTAAAAAGCATTTCCCTTTTCTGAAAAAGAAAAGAAAGAAAATTTCTTCTTTCATTTCTCTGCATCTTACACAACTTTCCAACATAATCCTAAAATGGATGTCCAAGGTAATGGGATTATTTTTTAGAGTTTGGTTGTTGAGGTTGATCATATGACCAAATTGTTGGTAAAGACATTTATATTTTTAGAGAGTCATTTGATGACAGGTCACCTTGTACTTTTTTAAGAAGAGGATATTACTATTGTCCTTGATTTGGTGAAGACCATAATAAAGCAATTAATTGATTTTCAAAACCATGCAGTGAATCAACTAGTAATTGAGTTTGGACTGGTACTGAGAACCTCCTGGTATTGATGCAAGACCATGTGCTTATATGATGTCAGCTCTTCTCAAGAGGCATGTTGTTAAGCTTTCCAAAATTTCTGTAAGATTAGAATAATAGGAGGTTTTTTTAGGAAAATTTTAAATGTCAAGTCAAGAAAGCTTATCTCTGGTTTTGTTTTATAAGTTGAGTTAAATACTATAAGTGCAAGGGGAGGGAAATTAAAAGGATGCTATATGTGTCCCTACCAGAAGTAGTTTGGAAACAGGGTTGAAGGAAATGAAATCAAGTGATATTTTCCTGCTATAGTATTCTGTATGATTTTTATTTGGGGAAGCTTGTTAATTTTCATTATATTTTTAAAATTATTGGGAGAGAAAATTACTCAAATGAAAACCAAGCTGAAAAAATGTGTGTGTGTGTGTGTGTGTGTGTGTGTGATATGCCACAGAATATGTCACTTGTCCCGAGTCTTCCCTGTATTTTTTACTTTTTTTTCCATCTTTTTCCTTCTGTAATCTTGCATCAAAGATGGAAAGTGTATATAAAGGTATGAATTTCCAATGATGAATGTCATTATATTGTACACCTAAAATATACCAATAAAATTAATTTTTAAAATGGACAGTGGAAAAAATAAATTTTGATATTTAGTGGAGAAAGAAGGGAAAAACAAAGAGAGAAGGAATTGAGAAAATAAAGGGAAAAGAAGGAAGGAAGAAGAAAGAAAAAGAGGAAGAAGGAAAAAGAAATCTGAATTTAGAATCCAATAAGAAGGGGATTAACTTCCAGAGGTCTGGGTTCCATGGGCTAATGACATGTTTGGGACCTTTATTTTTAGAGGAATTTTGCATATATGTAGAAGGGTTTTTGACTAAAATTAAAAAGCTTACCATTCTATTGTGATTGTTTAATAATAAAAGATAGTAATGTATTCAAGGTCAAGATATGTTTCCTTATAAAATATAAGGATATGAATCCTCCTTTGTCAAGCTCATTAAAAGGAAATGTATCTTTATTATTTGTCAGTGGTTTTCCAATCAATTGTCATCTAATGTAAAAATATCCCAGAAGCTAACATTAAGTATCATTTAAATTATGGAACCAAGACCTATATCAGACATGACCTCAATAATGCAAATGTATTTGTGAATAGCTGTGAAGACAAATTCATTTATAACAACAGACAGTGTCAGAGGAAGATTAAAATATATATGCACCACATAGATGAAATAATTGTAATCAGGACAGCGGAATTACCACAATTTAAGAATTTCACTGACTAGCTGGATTTCATGTATAACACAATCAAATTTTCTGTCTCATTCAGTCTCACCAGTGTTCATTTCCTGGATGTTCTGATTAATTTAAACTATGTTTAATTGAACATTGACATATTCAGGAAACTATAGACAGGAACAATTTGCTTTAGATAATTTATATCTGTAGTCTGAAGACTTAGAGGATGTATAGATGGAATGAAATGGGTGAGATGAATTATATTTTCATTAAATGTCTGTCATGGAAGTAGAATTTTTGCTTGAGAAGATGTAAAGAAAGAGGCTATAAAAATACTAAAACACTTGTTTGAAGAGAAGAATATAAATAGTTACTAATTTCAGCATTCATTTGTAATAAAGATTTAAGCAATTTCAAAGTTGTAAATCAGAAGTAAGTTTGCATTTATGCATTATTTTCTTTTAAGGAGAATTTGCCTGTTCAATTGCACTTTTAAAACTAGTAATTCTTTTCATCAAGCTATATTAGAAAATTTTCCAGGAAAAGATTTTACACGGATTATAGTTAGAAGTATTTTTATAAAATAACCATCCATAGACATTGGTAGAGTTATTGATTTTCAGTTTTCAGATCTAGACAGACAATTTTAAATCATTGGATATCATATCTATACATTTTCCTACTGTACTCTCATGTTCCCACTTCTTTAATCATTTGGTATGCCAGGAGACATCAGAAATATTTTCACAATATAAATATACTGCAAGGAGGATATTCTCATACTATTGCTATGTAATGTTGAAAAAGTTTATGTTGTACAACATTGTATTTTCCAATATCATATCTACTTTTGACCAAAATGTGGAAGCATTCTCAGCTATCTTACTCTATTACCAGAGCAATACATAGGTACAATCGTGTACCTTTGTAACAACCTTTAAAGTTTATTAAAGTTGTCTGAAAGATGAATTCACACAATTCTGAGCCCACAAAATTCCAACTGAATGCCATCATTATAATTTTAATGGTGCTATAACTAAAATAAACATTCATCAGTGACATCAATCCATGTAATAACATGCTCACAAATGTTATCTTTTAATCCTATGATCATGAGCCAGTGGCACATATTTCTGATTGGATTCATTCATCATTAGATACTCCAGAAAATCTGAACCATTAAGACAGGGTGTGAGGACTATATTTATTCTGCCTGTAATTATTAGGAACATTATCAGAAAGATAGGAGATGCGATACTAAAAGGTGACCACCTTCCTTGTTTGTATACAAAATAATCCTTCTATAAAACTATAAAAATATATAATGTTTGACCTGGAAGTAATCTTGACCTATCAAGGTTAATACTTTTATTTTGCAGAGAAAGAGCCGCAGTGGTTCATTGACTCCTTCAAGATCTCACAACTAGTGAGGGAGTATTCTCCAGGGTCCCAAGTCACATAGCCTGTGAAGACTATGATGAAAGAACATTAGAGGAAATGGTGAAAGAGCAAGAATGTGTGACATTTAGAGGTTGTCAAAGGGTGCTATCTTTATGTGCATGTCTCCATCGTCATTCCATGCATAGCTGTCTGTCTCCCATGATTAGAACCTGGATATTTGTCCGAAGTCCTTCCTATATTCTTTCTGTCTTCATAGACTCTAGTAACTTAAAAATTCTCTCTCCCTCCCTCCACCTTTTGCCCCTACTTCCCTCCTTATCTCCCTTCTCTTTGTCTCTCTCTGTATCTGTCTGCTACTTTTTGAGACTATTTAAATTTTGACTATTGTCCCAATTTATTTACTCCTAACATAATGACAACAGCCTGAGAGTTAAAAAAAATCCTTTGCTTCCAATCTCTAGGAAAAAACATTTCAAATTTAAGGATGAGTCAAAAAGAAAGATGGCATCAGACATGTTTAATGTTTTAGGTATTTTATTGATCATCTTTCTTTAGCTCAGTTTACCATAATTCCAGCTGAGCAGGTTAGAATGAAACAAGTAGATATCTTCATCTATTTATTTTTCCTTTTTAATTTTTATAGAAACAGTTGTCATCTTTGAATATCTGCTGCAGGGTAATAATAAATCTAGTGATCTGGAAACAGTAGCAGAACCCATAGTAGGAGGTTTCACATTTGGTGAGGCACATAGAACTTTTAAATGGCTTACTGCTTTTGAAAACCCTCAAAAAGTTGTATAGTGTTTTTGTGACTTATGGAGCATATCACATACTGAAAAGCTCTCAGTAGACAAGATGAGAAATTCTCTTTCAAATACAGTCTGAGGCACTGTAAAAACTACCTGTTCTAAATCTATTGCAAAATCAGAACTGTCATCTAAAAATGTTTATGCTTCCATTATCAATCTGCCAAGACGAATAGTAAATTCAAAAGGTCTTAGTGTTATTGCTTTATCCATCTATTTATCATTCATCTGTCCAACCATCTACTCAATGGCTGTGTGTGTAGGCTTTGGTGCTAGATGGTATACTAACATATTCTACACAGTGTAGAGTAACAGATTGCTCACAAATTTCCTTTGACTTCAGACAACTCCTAAGTCTTTGATGCTTTTTCAATAAAATATCCTGCAGGGATTGTAATGATTAAACATGATCTTGCCAAAGCAGAACAAAATATGTATGCATTATTAGGGTGCAACTGTGTCTGAAGTGTTAGTTTCAGATTTTAAATTCAGTGAACCTCAACTTATTAATGCATTTTCTTTGTTAAAAATTCAAATATTCCAGACAAATCAAAAGTACTCTTCCCAAGCCTGAGCATTTGGTAAGTATCCTTCCAGTGTGAAATACACACACACACACACACACACACACACACACACACACATATAGTTTTTATGTCAATGGGCTCATATTGTATGTATTATGTTGTGTCCAGCTTTTTGCACTGAATACATCTGGGAGATATATCCTTCATCATTACAATTGGCCCCCCAAAAATCTCTCTGTGGTTACTAGGTAATGTATGTTTAATTTTGGTTTGATAGTTACATTCATATGTCAGGCAGAAAAAGGCATGAAAACATACATTATACATAATAGTGAATATTGAGGCAGCTACAGAGGGATTGCCAATTTTCTGGTTGTTTTGTGCCTGATATCTGTTCCTTCCTATTGCAGGCTTAAGGGTTAATATAAACAAAAGTCTAAACATTGTTGACCTGCACTTAGAAGTTAAATAAAGTTGTTATAAGCATTAGAGAAAACACTATCTGAACTTTACAGTAACTAACAAGTCGGGTCAGGAAAGGTAATTCTGATCCTCTGGCCATAAATTTTATTTTATTTTATTTTATTTTATTTTATTTTTATTTTTTGGTACTGGGGATTGAACTTGGGACCTTCTGCTGGCAAGGTAGGCGGCAGAACCACTGAGCTAAATCCCCAGCTGGCCATAAATTTTAAAGTGGATGATAAGGAATATACCATATGCTTTTTCTGTGGATAGCATGACTTTCATGGCTGATTAGCTCTATGGCTGACAAGGTTAACTTCCTGCATAGTATAGCAAGTATCTTCATCAAAGAGACCATTTGAAACTCAGCAATACTGAGTATAAAAGTATTTTAATGTGCTTTCCTCCTTTTTTCAGGATGATTAATCCTATTACTATTCCATTGTAGTTTGTGTTGAAATATTATTATTTAATAAATTATTGGAAATAGAGGAAGCTAGATGGCCCATTTCTTCTGTTTTGTTCATTCTTTTGCCTTCTTTGCACATTAGTAAAAAGTATTGAGGCAAAACTTCTATGAGATGCCTTGATTAAATATGACTTTTTTTTACTTTTATTAGTACGTATTCGCACTACATAACAATTACATCCACTAGAGGAAATTGGTATATATACATAACACATTTCAATTCTTTTTTCCCTTCCCTTGCCTTCATTCCCCTTTTATTTTTCCAGCATCAGATTCATTTATTTATCTTATAAAACCTTATAAAGGTAATTGCCATAAATATAGATTAAAAACCAGACTAGTAGGCCAAAGAACATATAAAACATGTTAAACAATTGTACTAAGTCATGGTACATTTCTAGATATACTGTTTGTGCTAGATTACAATAACTTTTTTCTCTCTTTTTTCCTATTATCTATATTTTATTTCATTATATATGTAAATATATATTCACACATGCACACACACATATGATTTTTACATAAGAAAAACCATGCAATATTTAAGCTTATGTGTCTGAGTTACTTAGCATTGTAGTCTCAAGGTACATCTATTTTTCTACAGGTGACTAAAATTTATCCTTCTTTATGGCTGAGCGATACTCCATTGTGTATAAATAACACATTTCCTTCATTCATCTGTTGATGGACATATAGGCTGTTTTCAAGATTTAGCTATTATGAATTGGGCTGCTATAAACATGAATATACATACATTACTGTGGTATAATGTCTTCAACTCTTTTGGAAAGATACCTAGAAGGGAAATAGCTGGCTCAAATGAAATTTCTACTTTTAGTTTTTTGAGGAATCTCCAAACTGGTGATTTCCGTAGTGGTTGTAACAGTTTACACTCCCACCAACAGAGAAAGTTTCCTTTCACCCCACAGTCTCACCAGCATTTGTTATTGGTTGATTTCTTGATGGTAGCCATTCTTTTTGGAGTGAGATGGAATCTTAGTGTGGTTTTAATTTTCATTTCTTGAATGGCCAGTGATGTTGAACATTTTTAAAATGTATTTCTTGGCTGTTTGTGTTTCTTCATCTGAGAAGTGTCTATTGATTTCAGATGCCGATTTTTAAATGGGTCTCTAAATTTGGGGTGGTCTAATTTTTTAAGTTCTTTATATATTCGGAATATTACTCCTTTGTCTAAGGAGTAGCTGGCAAAACCCTTTCCCCATTCTGTAGGTTGTCTCTTTACTCGGTGGTTTCCTTTGCTGTGTGTAAGCTTAATTTGATGTGATCTCATTTGTTGATTCTTGATATTATTTCTTATGCAACCCAGATTTTGTTTAGAAAGTCTTTGTCTATAGCTATGTCTTCAAGAGTTTTACCTATTTTGTCTTCCAGCATATTGTTTCTGTTCTAATGTTTAGATCTTTGATCCATTTTGATTTAAGTTTAGTGCATAGTGAGAGATATGGGTCTAGTTTCAACTTTGGCATGTGGACAGCCTGTTTTCCAAGCACCATTTGTTAAAGAGGCTATCTTTCCTGCAGTGGAGGGATATGGCTTCTTTGTCAAAGATAACATAGCTGAGTGTGCCCGGAGTTGTTTCTGTATATTCAGTGACTGGGTGAGGGATAGCCACAGGACATATGATATTTTAAATGGCTTGGTCTAACTGGGCTTCCAGAACCACAGGGGAAAGAATAAGATTTCATTAAATAAGAACATGGAACTCTATTTAAATCCACATAAAATGCTTGGAGTAGGTTGACTTTGACAATTGTATTCAATGCTGGGTAGAATGTGGTCTCATTATGCAGCTTTGTTGATAGTCATCTGAATCTGAAGTTGCCTTCTTCCTCAGAGTCCTAAGTCCCCTCCCAAAGCCCAGGGGAGTGTAAATGAATCACTTTTTCTAAGGGCTACAAAGTCAAGTCATCATCCTACACAATAAAATAAGCTGGTGAAGGAAAGAACCAATCAAACCTCTTTGATTCTGAGACTTGGGGAAAGCACTTAGGCAATCTCATAGTCTGGCCATCAGAGGTGAAAAAAAGCTCCAATTAAATGGGAAAAGTATTCATTTTAAGCACTCTAAAATGTTAAGATTTTAAAAATATAGTGCTTAACATTCTGTACAGCTACAACAAAGAATACCCTAACCTTAGTATTTACATGCCAAACCATTTCATAAAGTACCTTAAGGAAATTTTTATGCTTTCTCACAAAAGACACCCTCTCCTTCCCCTGCTGATGGCCTGCATGTTCCCAGGAATGTGAATTGCGAATTCTTGAAGTTCCAGAGAGGCTAGTAGCTTGAAGGTAAGTAAAGCTCCTGCCAGTACTATTGTGACACCTGATGCTCAAAGTGCCGCATTTTCAATCTTCATATTTTCTCTATATAATTTTAGCTGAATAGTCCACCTTTCTGTCAGGCCAGTTTCGCACTTATTTTCTGTGTTCTGTAGCGTAAAATTAACTATAGCCTGCTGGTTCTGTTTTTATCATCTTTACCTATACAAAAAGATGTTCTTTAACAAATAATTACACTTTTGCATTCCTTCCATTAAAACTAATAATATTAGATGTTTAGGCTAACCATTCTGATATTTTGTTTTATATTTTTCTACTTTTTACATGGCTACAGAAATACTTTGCTATTACCTTAATCATACTAGACTTAGAATCCTTAAAAAAAGTGTAAATAGTATACCTTAGCACTAGTTACTAGAGTGAAATAATATAAACAAAACCTGAAGAGATTAGCAAAGAAAGACCAAAAGAAAAGAAGAAAAAAGAGAAATAAAAGGAAGGCAGAAAGAGAAGAGTGACAGAAAGAAAAGAAAAAAGTTTTAACAATAGGATGGTAGTAAAATATAATTAATATAATTATATTAGAATTATATAACTGGAGCCTTAGAATTATATAACTGGAATTATATATCTATTGACCCTCTCATTTCACACATTAAAAAAATTGTACCCTAAAAATGTCTGTCTCAAATCACATCACTGTATTAGCAGCAGTGAGGACTGAACCTGTCATTTGATTCAAAGAGTTTCTGATTATATATGTTAAGTCTGAGATATAATATTTAGACACTCAGCTATGGGGCAAATATTGTGCCTTTTGAAACATTCATTTTGAATTTTTAAAACTATGAGTAAGATGTCCTAAATATATAATTGCAATATAAGATTAGAATAGCACTCAAAGCTCTATTTATGTCGATTGCACAAATGATACACTTTAAAAACATTCATGAATATGTATTACCATTATTAATGGTGTCTCAGATCTCTAATGAGTATTGTTGTGTGTGTGTGTGTAGTGAATATGTGTGTGCAAGTACACAAGTTCCTCTGGGAGAGATGGAACAAATGGATTTAGATACAATCAGAATCTTCCAAGCTCTTTGTCTATTTTTGGCATCAGCTTTAATCAGAATAGCTTTTTGAAGTTTAAAACTGTTTGCTCTTTTTCTCTAGTTGGTGACTAAATGTTCAATAACAATTTAAACAGAAAGTTGGAATGTAGGGCAAGTTAATTTTTTAATATACATTCTATCCTTTATTCCATCTATAGATGCAGTTAGGTTTTGGGTTTAGGGGACCAATGAAGAGAATCTTTTTGCTCTCCAAGTTTCTGTACAAAATAGGAAATAAAATAGAAGAGCTAGATGGGAGAGGAAAAATAACTCCAAGTGTTACAGCTGAGAGAGCTCTGTGCCCACAGAAGGAATTCTAAAGATTTGGGGAAAAACATTACCACTTTTTCTACACATATTGACCTCATACTATGGCACAGGCATAGACAGGTATATTAAGGGACTTAATATACAACAATAAATGAAACACCACTTGCTTTTTAAGAACTCATAGTCATAGGGATAAATACATTTTAAACAAACATTTATGATATTATACCTTAAGTGCTATAATAGAAATCTGCAAAAGATCTGGACCCATAAGATTTAGCATGTTGAACTGAGCCTGGAAGCAACAATGTACATTCAAGGGCATTCAGAGACAGTGTCTTTTGAGATGTTCAGCCTTATATTTGTGTCTTTAAAGGACTAGACTTTTTCTGATGCTGAGGGGAAGGAAATATCTTTTTCTTTTTTTTTTTTTTGAAAAATGTGTATCCATGTTCTGGCTTGCAAACAGAAGGTGCTTAAAACATATTGAACAAGTGATAGTTTAACCTCAAACCAATTTCTCAGTAGCAATAAGGAAAGAATAGCTTCAATTCAGTATTCTGAACAAGAACTTATTTACTTTAATAATTGATTCAACCAATTCCTTTTTGGGTAGATTTTCATTTGGTCAGTTGAGTGGAAACTAAGCATTAGCTTCCACACTCTTTAAATACATGCTACCAATAAGCCGCATACTACATTTTTCATGTGCTCTTTGTATTTCAGTTGTAAGCTTGTTAGAGCTCAAACTTAGTATCTTTAGCATTTTGTGTAGCATGTGGCACCTAGCATGTTACATGTACCCATGTATTTTGATAGTAATTTAGAGTTTAATCAACTGGAAAGAGCCTTTACCATGTTTGAAGCAAGGAAAACTTCCTCTGGGATCCTGGACTGAAGAATTTTTGACACAAATTGTCTATTCTTAGGATGTCCAGTTTCCATTGTGGTTTGGAGAAATAAAGAAAGAGGGAAATTGCCTATTTAATAAGCTGTTAATCAGTTTTCTCTGTGGGTCCTGTGGTTGTGAGTTTGTGTTTGGGAGTGTTCCAGATCCTGAGTGGGTGTCATGGCATCAGCATTTCCAGAGTGCAGAGTACTGAGTTGGGGTATGAAAGGACACTGGGCAACTAGGTTAGTCTATAAAAGTGTATTTAGCTTTGTATGTCGTATTAAAATACCATGTATTTTTGAAAGAATAGTTTTCTGCTACTGTAATTTTCATTGTACTTGTATTTTCAACTACATAAATAGGCTGTGATAGGTTACCCTAACTACCACTTACAGTATTGTTTCCATGGAGATAGAGATTTTTGAGTCCCAAACAATAGCCTAATAAATAAACTTGAGGAGCACAACATTTTTGTAGGTTAAGAATTTCCTATGTTTGCATTTTTATTATTTATTTTACCTTCTTTCCTATTATCCCTCTCCAATGCTGAAGTCTAATGGTGATCGATTATAAACACACTACCTTGCAGCCCTTCTTTTCAGGTAGCAGGTTCTGAAATCACATGACATAATATAATAGGAAATGGAGATGATAATAGCCACACATTTCCTACTTTTGAACAATGATAGAAAAATAATTGAGGCAATATTTGTGAATAGTAGAAAGAGATGTGCTATATAGAAATCTGAATGTTATTATTCCCTCATATGTTGCACAAGGAAGAAAAATGTAAACACCGTTATTGTTCATCTCACTCCTTTTATCCCAGATTGAGTAACCTTTCAGAGCTCTTTATTCTGAATGATCTAATTGGACATGTCTCAAATACCTATAGATGGTGGCTTGTGTAAGCTCACTGCTTTCACATGTGAAATGTGTACAATATCACTAACCAACTCCCAATCTAATTTTTACTTTTAAGTTTAATAGGATATAAAAATTAATTTCAGTCCCTGGGAGAAATAACCATCCAAGACAAGCAAAATGCATTCCCAGACAAGAAGCTGGTGAAAATGGAGAATTCACTGTTTAGGAAACGTTTTGTTGTGTGATTAGACTGGCTAGGTGGTAGAGGGGTGGGAGAATACACAGATTTCTTCTGAATTTCTCCATCAATGACCCCCTGACATATGTTATCATCCCCAGGGAATATTAGCAAATGTGAGTTATTTAACATGATCCATCCGCCTTGTTCTTTCCAAAGAGCAGCAATAGCAAGGCTCTGGCAAAGGCTAGCAAGAAGAAAAATAAAAGCTGAAAGTTCTAATCAAAACTCTAATCAGAAAGATGACAACTGGTGAAGATTATTAAATTTTTCTTTGCTCCCTTGATGAATTTAATAAAGAACTAATCAAAGATCATTAGAAAGCTTTTGTGCCTGGCTTGCATTGTAACTGGATTGCAATCTGAATTTGTGTTTTAGTGGGTTTTCTGGGTTGGGTTGGACATGTAAATATATTAAAAACTATAGATGGTTAGACATTTTTTAGTATTTTTAGTTAATGTACAAACACATGAAAATGTATAAGCTATTTATTGTGCTCATCTCCTCTGCCAACTAAAAATATAGAGGATTTTGATTTTGATCTTTAGTAATTAGAATTTTAAAATTTTGTATCAGTGCCTAACTCAAAATTTTTCTAATGATCTTTGATTAGTTCTTTTCTTAAATTAACAGGAAAATAAAAAATGGTATCATTTAATTTCCAGAGCATAAAAATATGTAAATAACTCTGTAACTACCAGAGCCACTAGAAATTTATAGAAAATTATGGTAATATCTGAAGAGGTTTATCACTCCCCCTCCCCAATTCTGAACATTTGCTTAATGTTCCTTGTTTTCAAACGATCTCCCTGTAGACTTCCAGCTACATTTTAAGTACTACATTTTAAGTACTACATTATACTATCTCATAAACTATGAATTTTAATTCTCTTTCCTATGACATCTATATCACACTCATCTCTAGGACCCATGTTTTCAAGCCTCGGTGTCTGATTGGTCTTATGCAGTCTCCTCCCTACCGTATAATAACACGTTACCCTAGTTATTTAGTATTCCTACCAATTACTACATTTTCCCATATCAGAGAGCTGTAAGCCCTCTGAATTGATGACATTTGATTTTTGATTTGTTTTAGCAGCAGAAGACCTTTATGGTCATCATCAAGTAATTAGCTCTTATTAATACCAAAAAAATTAAATTTTGCTTTGCAGTTTTTTTAAGTGTAGTTATATCCTTGATAAAGTATTTCTTTTTTTTTCTTTTTTCTTTTTTTTTTGGTGCTGGGGATCGAACTTGGGTCCTTGCGCTTGCATAGTTTGATAAAATATTTCTTAGGCTTCTACCTATCTTTTGCCAGAACAGAAAAACTTTTCTGGAATTACCAGGATGAATAAAGGAAACAAATAGTGGGAGCTTTAAACATAAATTTTAAAAATTAAACTCTTACAATAGGTCTTTTTGTTGGATTCTGCAGATAACCTGCAGGTAGCTTTGTGCTATCTATTTAAAGCAAAATTAGATATTTAAAGGGATAACCCAACTCTGACCACATATTTTATGAAAATCTGCTTCTGTACTAGTTTCTGTATTTATTTTTATGAGTTTAGGATATCTCATGCCTATTTTAAGGCATATAGAAAAGTTTTTAAATGTTCCAACATGAATAATGTAAAACTCTAGGTATAATAGATTACTATCAGACCATTTTACTCAGTATTGGTAGAAACAATCAACAGTGTAACTGAATTGTAGCCCTGTTCTATTGGTCAAAGGAAAATCAAATGGGAATTCTGAAATGGGACTCTGAACTCTGATGTTCAGAGTCAAATAAAGTTATATGTTAAATTTCCAAACAATCTGGGAAAAAGCTTTAATTGAGAAAACTTTCAAGATAACTTTTAGCACCATCCTGTTACAAGGGAAAAATTTAAAACAGTTAATTTTTAGGTAGAGGTAACTTGAAATTAAACCCGTGGGAAATTTAATTCCATGATGATCTCTATTTTTAACATGGTTCTGAAGATATTTGTCCAACTTTTCATGTTTCAGCTGCCTATTCTCTTACTTAACATTTCTGGTGCCCTTATATCTTGTAGGTTCAAATTTCTCTTTGACCTGAAAGACATCTGTTAGGTAGCCTGTAGTCTGGGAATAAATTCTCTAAGTTATCATTTTTCAGAAAATATCTATTTGACACTTGTTATTGAAGGCTATTTTTGTTGAATATAAAATTCTGGGTTGAGAGTTATTTTTTCTTTTCAGTACTTTAAAGAAGTCATTTTATTGTCTGTTAGGCTCCATTGTTTTTGATGAGAAGTCAGTGATAATTCTTAGTCTTATCTTACTATATATAAAGTGTTATTTTCTGTTTGTTTACCTGTAGGATTTTCTCTTTATCTTTGGCTTTTCAGCAGTTTGACTCTGATGTATGTTGATATGATTTTCCTTATATTTATCCTGAGTGGGCTCATTATAATTCTTATATTTGTGGGTCAGTGTTTCTTCAGATGTGGAGGGCTTTGAGCTATTATTTCTTTGAATCATTTTTTTTACCAAATTATTGTCTCCTTGACTTCAGTTACCTGTGTGATAGGCTGCTTGCTATCATCTAATAGGTCCCAGAAGCTCTGCTTGTTTTTTCTTCAAACTCTTTCCTAATTTTTGATTAGGTCATTTCTATTGTTTGTACCTATATTCACTGACTGTCTTGTGTTATGTCGCTGTCCTATGGCTGGTATGTTATCAAGCTTATCAATTTTTTGTTGTTGTTTCAGTTACTCTACTTTTCACTTCTGGAATTTTCATGTATTTGTAGTTTCTATTTATCTGCTATTTCCTATTTAATCACTCATTAACGTCATATTTTTCTTTGAGTCTTTTTACGTAATTTTCTTTTAATTATTTGTATGCCTAGTAATTTTTTGAGTAAATATTTGACATTAAGGATATCACATTGTAGAGATTGTAGATTCTGTAATCTTTTTCTGAAGAGGATTGATTCTTATTTAAGAAGGCAGTTTGTATGTTCTTTTGTGAATTATTAAACTGTTTAATGACTGATCATTTTAACTGTGTAGATTTGGTGTTTTGCATTGTTAATGTAGATCTGTGGAAAGCTCAAGGTGTTTCTCAAGATCCCCTTAGAAGCATTCACTCTCCAAACTGTATTTCCATACAAATCTTGCTGAGGTTTGGCATTGGGCTTAGTTGGGGGAGGTCTAAAGTAGGGCTTTCTCTGAGGGCATGTTGCTTGTTCCAAAATTTTGGACTTTGTTGGTGTCTCTCCTGGATGTCAGGAGTTTTAATGAAGGGCTACTAAATCTCTCCACTCTGTCAGGGCTAGAATTTGACTTTCTTTGCCACTGCTCTTCCCCAAGGATTGCTCAACCCTGTATCTTTGTACTTTTTCAACTCCATAGCATCTGAGGTTGCTAAAGTACAGGTTGCCTCATCCTGTACATCAAGAGTTTAGCTCTTGGGGCAACCTACTTTCCAGTCCCCCTCTGTCTCTCTTAGACAGAAGCTTTCTTTCTCCCAGTGAATTTTTCTTACTCTTAACCTCCATTGTTCCTAGAATTCGTTCTTTGATTTTAGAGAACACAAACTCGCGTTTCAGATATCTAGTAGGTTTGGGAGTTACATCTCTTCTCCCTATATCATTTTGGAGGTCTTCCACCGAGTTTACTGGTTGGAGGTAAGAGTTTGCTTTTGTTCCATAGGTTCTAACTTTGGTCTTTTTGCTTCATAGATTGTTACTATTCATTTCATAGGCTCTGGCTATTTGTTCATAGATTCTGGTTTTTGTTTCATAGATTCTGGCCTTTGTTTTGGCTTTTGTTTTGAAAGTGTCTTAATTTTAGTTGTGTGATTTAAATGTTTGCAAATTTCTTGTTTTTCTTATGCATTATCTTTTGTTAAAATTATGTTTTATTCTTGTTTTATATATATTGCATTTGGACTTAGCTGCTTAAAAATGTTGTAAAATGGGTCTCTTATAAAATCATCTCAGATAAAGACAGTGCAGGCTTTTATCTGTCCCTTATAGAATGCCAAACAGTGGTTACTCTGCCAGCTAGCAATTGCCTTTAGGGCAGCTGCCACTCTCAAAGCAGAAGACATCTTTCTCCAGTTGCCCTCTGGTGAATCCCCACTCCCACTGACACCAATGCCACGTGGAATGCTGGCCAGATAGGCAATTGGGTTCCTTTCGGAGACAGATCTCTGATTGCATGGAACTAGCAGAAACTGAGGTGACAACTGAGGGGTCATGGCCAGGGCTACCCTCTGGCGGACAGCCAAAGGTCCCTCAGAAGAAACTAGCTCCCGACAGCCCATCTGAGTAATCAGCAGAAAATCTCCACATCTTGTCCCTACCTGGACCCCTCAGGGAGGTGAAAGGGGAAATCTGTCAGTGATCATGAGATATCCTCTGTCTCAGAGTGATCTGAAGCAATGCCATCAGAGCCCTTTCTCAAGCCTATATTAAGATTTGAGCTACAGTTTTGGACTGCTTTCTTCACTACTAGTAAGACAGGCCTCTAGACAAATATAAAAAAAAAATCAAATGTTTGATAGATTAAAAACTACCTGAACCTTCTCTCCCCATCTTAGGCATGGTCTTCATTTATGTGTGTAATGGAGAAAAATGCCTTTTTTGATAGGATGTGGACTTTGGAAATTTAACTGTGGACTTACAGAGTGTTATGTGGCGACTTTAGGATGTTTAACCAGCTTGAGCTTTATTTGGACTTTTTCTCTCTGCTAGTGAGTTAAAAACTCCCCTTAAACTTTTCTCCAACTTGTTGGGAGTTCATTTGAGAATGCCTTGTAGTCAGACCACTCCTCCTTCCAGAAAGTCAGACTAATGCAACTTGCAACAACTGTTTTGTCTTATACTAGGGAAAATAGCAATCAGTAACTTGTGTTTGTGTTTTTACATACTAACTAGAATATGGGACTAGTTTGGTCAGTCTTCCTCTTCCATCATGGGTGCACATAGGAAGTTGATAAAGGTCCCTTTACTATGTAGATTGTGGCTGCTAGAAAGACCTATGAGTTTCAAATACTTAGTGAATTTAAAATGGTCCTTAAAGGAGTAGCCTTGTCTTGTTAATAAAAGTTGCCTAAATGACTGGATAGACAACAGAAATGTCTCAGTTTTCTCTGCCCTAGGGCCCAGGGCAGAATCTCTGACTTACCATCTTTGGATGTGATCTCTTTTGCAGGAAAAGTGCCCTACTTTAAATGTTCACCTATTTTCTTCTCTCCCTTTCAGGGAACTAGAAAGCAGTGGTTTAAACCTCTTGGTTTGCTAGCAATACTTCCTTTTCTAAACATGATTGTTATGGCTAAAGTCAATTGTAACTTGTGCTTTGAGAGTAACTACTGGGGTAAGGATATGAGTTACCTGAGGAAGATAAGATCCCACACTGGTAAAGGATAGATAGTCCAGTCCAGTTTTATTTTCTGGTTCTCTCTCTAGACAGTAGCTACCTACCCTGGAGTGGTATAAACCTTGGGGGACGCCCTGGGGATGCCCTAAGGGGCACAGGAATCAAGCTGGGATGCCATATTTCTTTCTCTTGTTTCAGTTTATGAGCTCCATATCTGAACCTCTTATTCCTTTGGAATGTATTAAGAAAAAATTTAGCATTTCTCTACACCCACGCGTGGTGTGTTTAGCTCCTAAAGCCAAGTACACAAAGGAAACTACTATGATGCTATCTCACAATTAGAATTATACTTTAAGAGAGAAAAAATGGTCAAATCATCTTATGTTGAGATTTTCTTTATATTAAGAAGTAATTCTTGCTTGTGTTCAAGTGTAAATGTGGGACATAGAAAAATGAAAGACACCTCACCCTTTGGACGTTCAGTACCTCTAAGCCTTAGGTTACTCCTGGCCCTAACCACCAGTTACTGAGGGTGGAGTTTCTAGGTTAGCCATAATTAATCTCTCTATGAGGCTATATCCATCCTTAGCTAAGTTCAGGTCCCTCAAAGACAACATCCCTTGCAGGAAGTAAATGACAAATATGGGACTACCTGTGTTCATGTGTCTTTTTCTTTCAGTGATAAGACAGATTAAATGAGACCTATGAAAGTTTTTCGATGACCCTGATATGTGCATTGAGGTCTTTAGAGGACTTACTCAGACCTATGGACTAGATTAAAAAGATGTAATGTTGCTCTTAAATATTGATTTTTAATGAGAGTTAAGTAGTATTACAAGCTGCTATTACATATAGAGACAAATATTATCTTAATTTTGGAAGCTCAAAAGACAGGCAACTAGGGGAAAAACTGGTTCCTACTGGAACACAAGCAGTTCCTATAGAAGGCCCTCACTGCCCTGCCAATCAGATACAAGATCAAATATAAGACATTTTCAGGCATGTACTCTTGAAGGTCTAAGAAACATGAGAACTAAACCCTGCAGTTCATTTAAATTGTCAACTATTTATCAGGAAAAAAGAAAAGACATCCCTATATCCTGATTTGATAAAAGAAAATACTAGTTTTTCCCAAGTCACAGTCTTGCAGTATGTAGGTAGTATAGTGTTATGTGTCCCCTCAGCTTTCTAGCCAAGACACCAGTGCTCTGCTAAGTTTTCTAACAGACAGGGGTAACAATGTTTCTAGATCTAAGGCTCAGCTTTGCAGCTTTGAGGTAAAATATGTAGGCCTTATTATATCTAAGGGAACCCAAAGACTGGGGGAAGAAAGTAGTAAACCAATTATTTCCTTTCCACAGCCAAAGACTCTAAAACAGCTAAGGAGATTCCTAGAAATCACAGTCTTTCGTTGCCTTTAGATAGAAGGATATTATGAGATTGCATGGCCCTTCTATCAGCTTATAGAGAAACCCAAAAGACAGATACCCATATTTTAACCTGGGAACATGGTTCCCAACCACATTCCAAAAGCTCAAACAAGCACTTCTAGGTGCCTGCCACCAGATACCGTTTCAGTTTGTATGTTAATAAAAGGTGAGACATGGCTTTGGGAGTGTTTCTGCAAGATCAGGGAGCTGCTCAACAGCCTGTAGGGTATTTAAGTCATAAATTAGATATTATAGATTTAAAATAATTTATTTAAAAAGAAAAGCCCTAAACAATATAGTTAGAACACTTTTATTCTCTTTCAAGGGGCAAAAAGCAGCCATTTGTGTATTTTGATTATTGGTTTGATTTCTCTGCTTGGCAATGAAGTTGGAGTCAATCATAGCTTTTGTCTCTGGAGACATGTTTTGCTAAGGATTGCAGATCCACTCTGGAAAAACTCCTGATCTTAATTGCCCTTCTACACCTGAGATGGTTAAGATTTAGTTCTTGTGCCATACTTAGAGTCACTCTTCTGTCCTTTCGCCACTGCCCCACCCCTGAGAAATAACACAGTTTGATTTAAGGCACTTCCCTCCTCTGTGGCTGCTGGATTTCAAGACAAAGCTTCCAGAATGGTGAGTTTCTGCTCCCTGAAATCCTTTCAGAGTAAAGCTGACCTTAATTTATCTCTGGGCCATATAGAAAACTGGTCTAGGTTTAATCCTGAAACTCTCAAAAAATAAATGTCAAAGTTTTAGTCCAGATTTATCTTTCAGCCTTCAGATAAAATTAGAGAATGGTAAGAACAGCAACCTGGCTCTGGCCACTTCCTTGGACCTCTAGTCAGCTGCCACTGGCACTGGATGAGATAAGTCTAAGGGACACCTTAGATTGGGCACAGAACAAGAGGGATAGACAGGGATGCCTTCTTTTCCTTTCTTTTTTTTTTCAAAATGGAAAAATGATATAGTTAGACATCTATAGCACAGCAGGTTGGATCATTGGCAGGCCTTCTTCCCTCACTGCATAGAATTCGTACTTAGCTTCAAAGAGGGCCACCTAGTCTCTTCTACATGCAAACCTGGTCTGAGCGGACCCCACTGGAGATAATTAAAATTACCTTCAATGGTCTGTCCCTTTACAGGAAACAATTGTGGCTATCAAAACAACCATGAAAAGCCTGTATAGCTGGGTATTCCAGTCAGATAAACCGTCAGCTTAGCGCCCATCTTAAATGGTCTCTGTTAATTGATCTACAAAGTTCTGACTAGTCTTATTTATAGTTATAAACCTAAAAATGATAAGTAATTATAATTCAACTTGGCCAAATACATCTGAATGGACTCTGGTTTACAAACAAATTGTCTTATGTGTGTATCTGTCTGTCTGTTCAATTTGGTACATAATGTACAGCTGTTATGTTTGAGCTTTTTTTCTTTTGGCATTTTGGATTTTTAAAGATGTTTGTCCATAACTCAAATTGGCTTATAGATAAATGTAATTAAAGACATGATTTCCCCAGATTGCCAGATGATCCAAATAATGTCAACTGGTTTTACAAATACAGTACATATTGTTGTCTATGTAAAACTTGGGAATCTTTCATTGGTCAAAATAATGTGTTAATTGTTATGATCTGGCTCTCATAAGTCATCTAAAATTTTCTTAAGATAATTAAAGACTTTTGGGCTTAGGAAAACTACAGGACAGGACTCCCATTGGTAAATAAAGGAGCAGCTGCCTGGAAAAATTTATTCCAGCCTTTGTTCACAAAGAGGACCCCAATAATTTCCATAGCCTCATGGGAAATACATTGCTAAACATATCATTGTAATATGTATACATTGGTCATGGTCTAAGTTTTCTGTGGTAAAACAAAGCTTTATTTAAAATGTTCTTGGTACAAAACAAAATTAAATGACAAAGGGTTTCATGTAACTGATACTCATTGTTATTTCATGGTGTATATATTCATGTTTTCTGGGTGTACAAGTCTTCTAGGATATTGTTTATGGTAATGATCTTTTTTGACTCAGGTATCTGCCTTTCTCTTACACTCCAGTTACTTGTGATAAGAGGTAGATGTCAAGCCAGCATGAGAAAACCAGTCAAATAATAGTTATCTTAAAAACTTATGTGATGTATGCTATATGTGTCACCACACTTAGGGATGCTCAGTCACCAAACAGTTGAAACAATGTCATACTAAAATTAGAGGCTAGACATTATGAACTCCTAAGATACATTTATAGGCCAATATGCATGCTCTCTTTAGATGGCATCCTACTAAAGGATAACAAATGAGAGTTTTCTTTATGTCATTTAATGTCTTGTGATCAGATGGAGGTGTTTGACTGAAAGACTATTCTGTACTAATATAGACATGTGTTACAAAGACAATGTCATCATGATTGTCATGCTAAAATACTATGTGTGGCTCTTGATCTTAAGTTTTTCTATAATATATAACTGTTGTCTATTAACATTCTACAGGGATTCAACTACTAAAACAACCATGGTTAGTAAAAAATAACAGCCCTGTAACTGTGCTTTATACTTCAAAAGTGCTTAATGTTTTAACTATTATAATAGTTAAGCTCACTGCTCCTACTGAAATACTTATCTCACTCATCTTCTCTTCTGGATGTTCAACAAGTAAGGTTTGGAGACCAAAACTAGAAAGGTAACTGGGCTAAGAGGACAGCCAATAGTTTGGCCCTGGCCCATCAAGGTCAACAAAGATCCTGGACACAAAGGAACCTTTCCTACAGGATCCTACATCTTTGGTAAGTCAGTCAACTTCCTGAGCAGGGAGATTGCTGGGCACCAGAGGACAAATGTACCATGTGCCAAAGGAGGGTCACAAAGGGAAAAATCTCCCATGTTCTCACTGAAAGCAACATGGTCAAGCAAGGCTGTGACCCATCCTGACTGACACAGGAGCTGAGAAGCTCTATGCATGGTTCCAAAGTAATGTCTGAGGAGACTTAACTGACCTTCATAGATAGCAAGAGGTTCATAGTGATGGGCAGGTCTCACTTTAACTTGGTCTTAAACACCCAGCAGAAAAGAATAACCAAAAGAGGTATAAAATAATGCCATAGTAATAAAGCTAGATGTTAAAAAGAGGCTCCAGCCACTGACCCCTTCTGGCAGTTTCCAGCTCTACCAGTAGCTGACCATGATTATGGATCATTAGGAAAAAAACTATGGTAAAATCTATAAGAGCTCTTTTAGAGTTTTATATTTCTTAGTGAAATTTGTTCTTCAAATTGTCTCATCTTCTTACAGCTGAAACTAGAGAGACTTATGACAAAGTATTAGACTTATAGATAACCTCTATCAATGAAAGAATCTAAGAGCCAGCAGGTTACAATCACTATTCCAATTTCCAAGTGTGACTTTCTCCCCAACCTGCCCTTTCATTCTAGTGTGCTCATGCTTAGATTATACATTCTCTAATTTCTTAAAAGTTTTGTTTATTCTTGCCTAGAGGCTGCCAAACTCCAAGCAACCATACAAATAGAACCAATGACAAATGTGCTAGGCTTCTTTTACCAGGATGCACCAGATCGACCTTGTAAACAGCTCATAACTGCTAAACTATACAATATGACTTCTATGTTGGGATTCTGAAGTCCCCTGGACCTTCTCCTTATCCTCTTCATGGGATGCTATTACTAGTTCCTTCCAGTGGAGACCCTTGTTGGCTATATTCATACCAATCCTGCTGAGCTTATAATTTGGTCCATGTATTAACTGTTTCTTTGGCTTTGTCTCCTCCAGACTCAAAGCTGCTACCAAGATGACAATGCCTGACACCTATTGATGGTCTTTAGATAGACTCTGTAGAGTAACTCTAACTGCTGATCACAACTGTGACCCTCTTTAGCTGGAAGTAGCCAGAACGGTCCTTGCCCTTTGCCCCCTCACAGCAGTTAGGGGTACTGCTTCAGAGGGGGGAATATAGCAGATAGGTAAGTTAATTAGATATCCTGTAGGCAGTTAGACAGGGCTGGCCCAGGAGGAGCCAACATGGAGGACAGTCAAGACACATTCATTGAAGGCCAGAATTGTAACAGGAGAAGAACTACATACCCTTGTGCTTCCCCTGGGGATAAATAGCAGTGATTGATATTCTAAATAGTTATCAATCACTTGGGTAGGGGATCAAGGTCTTAACCCAGCCTCTCCAGTAAATATCCCTGACCCCCACCCTTTCTGAAAATCCTTATACACTTGCTACCTGACTTGCTCCCCCATTTGACCCCCATTTAATCAATATTACCTTGATGGCTGTACTTGTAATCTTATTGGTTGGTCATGGTTTTGTCCCACCTCATGGCCACCTTGTAAATTTCCATTGGGTCTTATAGTTTTGTCCCACTTTGTACCTGCCTCACCATTTGGCTTTGCTGTATAAAACATCTTTGAAAAGTGGGGTGGGTGGGCAACCCACTTTCAGGTCCCCCTTCTGTCTCTTTTAGGCAGAAGCTTTCTTTCTCCCAATAAATTTTTACTTCTAAAAAAATTATTTTACTCTCAAACAAAAAAGAAAAAGAAAAATAGTTTAGCTCTTAGCCATAGATTTTCAGGAGATCCCTACATGAGTTTCGGGGGACCCTCTCTGTATAGCTCCCTTCTTTTTTTGTGTCTTTCTCAACATGTTGCACTTTATTCAGCTACCCTGAACTCTAATATATTTTTCCACAGCTGAATAGTGCTACCATGCTCTTTGTTCAAACTCCATATCTATGCACCATGTCAAAAATTGTCTCCAGTCCTAGAGTGGGGGTAATCATGTATCTTACCTCATGCATTTCCTTTTTTCTCAAAGATTTTACATTGCTTATTATCCAGTGCCTGAAATCAGATGACTCATGGTTTGTCTGATTTTAGAGATTTTTTTTTTTTTGAGGGGATCATAGCTGGAAGTGGAAGTTCAAGTTACATTTTAATTTCAACTCGACCACATTGGGAAGAAACACAGGTACCAGGGCACTTTCTGTGAAATGGTATTAATAACTCCTACCCAAATTGCAAAACCTCAAGCAAAGTTTCATGTTAAATTATTTTAAGCTCAAAGCATGTAGGCCATGCTTAGCAAAGTGCCTCACGTAAACATATTTTAATGAATTATTAAATTGTTGATAGAGCAGAAAGCAAGAGGAAGAATTCACTCTGTAGAGTTATAACTTATGCTGGACCAGTTAACTCTGTATTCTCAGGAATAAAACTATATTTTATACAGTATATCTATTTGGGATAACTGAAGTAACCTCATTAAAAACTAAGGAAACCTAGTAGTAATTTGATATTTCTAATTTACCTTGACTTATCCTCTGGAAGATATTTTCTGAGATTCAACATAATTGTTGCAGTTTTTTGGCAGAAAAAAATAGACTCCAAGTGTGACAACTTGGATGATAACTTTGGAGGGCTTCTCCCAATTTCAGGAAGAGGTTTATTCCTGTAGTGATTAAACTTAATTGTGTCAACTTGATTGGGTTGGGAGATGTTGAAGGGATTCAGAAGCAACTTCTATAGTGTCTGGGTGTATCATGGAGTAACCTTGGTTACTATATCTGGTTCCTTGCTCCTTTTTCTCTGGCACTGTTTCCCTACTCTGCTTCCCAATTGCCAACAATTAGGAATCTTTGTTCTGCCATAATACTTCTCTCTTGGAGCCAGCTAACCATGGATTGAATCCCCTAAAACAGTGAGCCAAATTAAGTCTCTCCCCTTTTAAATTGTGGATGTCAGATATTGTGTCCCAGAGACAGGAAAACTGACTAATACAATTCCCATCCAAATTGCATTGAATTCATCTAGAAAGAAAAGAGCCACTGACAAGAGAAATATCTGTATAGCATATAGCTGTTTCATAGTATCAAGGAGGTAGGAGGAGCCCTTCACACACACACACACACACACACACACACACAAAATCACATAAAATTTCATGTGAGTGATTATCTTCTCCTTTCTCTAGAGAGCAAGAGTAAGATCATAATGGACCAAAATGGTATAATTATAAATTTGGGAAAAACATCAAAGATGTAATGATTGTGAGCTAAGAGGGCCAAAGTGAAATGCCATTCTTTAAAGAAAGGTCAATATGGCACAGAACATGCCGAATCACCCCGCTGCAGACAGGCAGCCACCTGGTTCCAC
>NW_004624838.1:592768-638366 GCF_000247695.1 Heterocephalus glaber | reverse complement strand
GGAATGGGGAAAAAATAAGAACCAAGATGCCTCATGTAAAGGTACAAGTTCCCAATGAGAAATGTAATTGTGTTGTATACCTAAAATGTACCAATGAAAGAATTTAAGAAAAAAAATTACGTAAATCATAAAAAAAAACGAAAGGTCAACATATACAAAAAAAGGGACTTACAAATGTGGTCTAGTGTTACCTCAGTACAAAGTCTTAAGTCTGTCACCTGTTCTGCTTGGCCTTTGACCTGATTTTTCCAGTTAACTTTCTAGAACAATCTTCTCTCACAGGCAGAGGAGAAGTAGAATAAAATGAAATATACCAGGTCTTGTATTCTTCCTTTTTTCTTTCTTCATTCTTCTTTCAGTTATGAATTCTGTTTTGGTCTGACGAAAAATATAATCCCCTTTGTTTTTTCAATCACCAATTAATTCTGTCTCTCAGTATTTCATACTTCACTACTTGAAAATTGAAGATGTGGTAGGTACTGAGAAGTCAGAAGAGGGAGTTTGTACTGGAACCTTGGTTTCTGTTTTTTCTGCCATTTCTTCATGCTTGAAGATGAGTGCATATTGTGCGTTTGCCTGAGGAATTTCTGGAACTAGGCCTATGAGGCTGCTCTAGACTAATGTAGACATAGGATGTGGTAGCCGTGTCTACAAATACCCTGGGAGGAAATGAAGGAATAAATGACAATATTAAAATGAATCAACTCATTGAGTTTTTAGAAATTAGATTTTGGAGGTTGTATAGTCATTTCTTGTTGAGCTTTTTCTCATCACTATTATATGTCATTATATGTAAGGGTTTCTGCTTTTACCATCACAGTTTATTAGGACAAACTTCATGCCACATTTATTCCTTGCTCCTTCCAACTCTCTGGCATAGGCCAGTGCCAGTAAATGCTGAAGCCTATTGTTATATAAGCAGTTAAAAAGTACAATGTCTCTTAAAAAGATTATCCATACTCCACTATTTTCTGAGGCCATTCTTTTCTTTAATAAGCATTTCATATGTTGCAGGAAGTCCAATGTAGTCTTCAATTACATAGCAGTTGCTCCAGTTGAGACTTAGTCCTTCCCATTTTTTTCTTGCTCCATACTCTTGCTCATGACTTTTCTCAATTTCTTTTCTCCCTTTTCTCACTACTTCTTCAGACTGCCCCATTCTGGTATAGTGTGTTCTGCTTCAAAATGCAGCCTCACCATCCTTTCCTTCAGGCCAATGGTGTCATGACTATCAGTCTTGTATTCTATTTTTTGTTTTATATGCATAATACAAAGGAATTATAGCACTGGCCACACTATTGCTAAGTTATGTGAAATTTCCACCTCCAGAAGTCTTTATTGGCCCTCCATGTGTTTCTAAGACCTGCTCTGTGCCCTCCAGACTCTAAGAAAGCTTTTTGTTTTCAATGTGTCTCTTTCATGGTCTGACCCTACTCACCCCTGTAGTTGTGAGAACCTACTCTAAAATTCCTGTAACTTTCTGATGCAGAGAAATTTGGCTCTCTTTTAGGCTCACCTTCTCCTAATTAGATTCTCCTGGGGTTGAACCTCATTCAGTTTAAAAAGAATCCTCAGTGGTTGCTTTCCCAAACAAAAGAGCAATTTTCTCTGCAAGAGGAATTCTGTTGTTCTCCTAGAGTAACCAACTAAAATAGCTTCCAGCTTAATTGGTTTTTAATTTATAGCCATAATTTCTCTAGAAATACGTTTACATAATGTTTTAAATAAAGTGATTAGACAGATGATTTAACAAGGTGATAGACAATGAGAGAGGGCCTATTTTTAGAGAGGTGATTCTTGATGATGCAGACAGAGTCAAGAGTTTGTGATTTCTGTCCCTGTGGTTGAATGACCTTGGAAATGTATGGAAGAAAGTAGGTTAGACAGGTAGCAATAATTGTCTAAACTGTGTCTTCTCAAAATCTGGAAAATAAAGCTATCACAAAGCTAACTAGAGAAGGGATGAAGGTTCAACTGAAGGTGTAGAGGGTGAGAAGTAAATTCCTGACAAATTCTCATATTCCAGTAATGCAAATGAAGTCTATCGCTACTTTCAGAGGCAAGCACACCATCAGTGTCAACTTATGACTCTACTTAGGAGAGTAGTGGCTCTGGAAAGGCAGGAGAATGTGTTTTGCAAACTCAGGTTTGTTTGCATGTCATCTACATCTTCGATGTTATTGCATAAGATTCTAAATTTTATTTATTATACTGATTTAAAAAGCTTTATGTTAAGAGTACTTAACTTTATGTTAAGATTTTATGTTGAGAGATCTTGGGCATGTTGATGAAGGCAACATATATCATATGAAAACATTTTAGAAAATAAATTTCCTGATACATTTATAAAAATTTGCAAAGAAGATATAATTCTTTACATGGAAGACCCAGAAAACTCCATCAGAAGAATTTTAGATCTGATAAACCCATTCAGCAAAGTGGCAGGATACAAAAATCAATACACAAAAATCAATAATATTCCTGTAAACCAATAATGAAACTGAAAAAGAAATCAGGAAAACAATTCCATTCACCATAGCTTAAAAAATATCTAGCACTCAGCCTAACAGAGATGAAAAGACTTCCACAATGAAAATTACAGAACAATAAAGAGAGAAATGGAAGAAGACATTAGAAAATGGAAATATCTCCTTTGTCCATGGATTGGAAGAATTATTATTGTGAAAATGGCCACACTACCAAAAGTGATCTACAGATTCAATGCCATAACTATTTTTTTTTGGTACCGAGGATTGAACTTGGGTCCTTGCGCTTGTGGGGCAGGCAGCAGAACCATTGAGCTAAATCCCAGGCCCAATAGAATGTTAATTTCTTTTTCTTTTTCATATGGTGATTGAACTTGGGTCCTTCCACTTGTGAGGCAGGCGGTGGAACCACTGAGCTAAATCCTCAGCCCTTCCATAACTATTAAAATAACAAAAACAGTCTTCATAGAATTAGAAAAAATCCTAAAATTCTTATGGAATCAAAAAAGAACCAAAATAGCCAAAGTAATCCTGAGATAAAAGGGCAAAGCAGGAGGCAATACAATACTAGATTTCAAGTTATACAATAAAGCCATAGTAACAAAAACAATGAGGTGCTGGACAAAACAGACATGTGGACCAGTGGAATAGAACAGAAAGCACTGAAACAACCCCATGCACCTACAGCTGTCTGATTTTTTTGTGGGGGGAAGGTACCAGAGATCAAACTCAGGACCTTGTGTTTGCGAGGCAGGCGGTGGAACCACTGAGCTAAATCCCAGGCATCAGCCCTCTGATTTTTGACAAAGAAGACAAAAACATGCTCTGTAGAAGAGACAACCTCATTAACAAGTGGTGGGAAAACTGGATATCCACATGCAGAAGATAGAAATTAGATCCCAATCTCTCACATGGTACTAAAATTAAATCAAAATGCATCAAAGACCTAGATATAAAACCAAAAACTTTGAAACTACTAAAAGACAGAGGGAAAACACTTGAAGTCCTAGGCCCAGGCAAAGGAAAGGCTTTTTGAAGAGGATTCTCACTACACAGGAAACAATGTCAAGAGTATCAGGTCCCCAAGATTAATGTAATTATTATGTACTCCAAACATGTAGCAACAATATAAATAAAAGAAATTGATGTTCTCCTAAACAACATAATTTAATTTTTTTCCTTTTTATTTTATTTTTGAGACAGGATTTTTCTAAGTTGCCCAGGTTGGGCTCAAAGTTTTGTTTTGTTTTTTAGAAAAACATTTACTGGTACATTTTAGATATACATAATGATGACATTCAAGATAGGGAATTTGTAACAGTGCATGATATATTTTTCTTCTTCTTTTTCCCCATTCCACCATCTTTTTTTTTTTTTTTGGTATCGAGGATCGAACTCGGGTTCTTGTGCTTGCACAGCAGGTGGTGAAACCATTGAGCTAAATCCCTGGCCCCCCATTCCACCATCTTTATGTACAAAAGCTTTGTTTCTATTTTTCCTTCCATTTTCTATTTTTTTCTTGTTCTTTCTCTGCTTTCTCCCTCCCCTACCCTTGTTTCCCTTCTCATTTGAACATTTTCTTCCCATTTCCCAACGTCTGTTGTACATTTTAGTCCTCATTTCTACTTTTGATTTCTCACACCAGAGAAACAATGCAGTATTTAAACATGTGTGTTCAATTTATTTAACTTAAGAGTATGGATGTGCATCCATTTAGCTACAAATATCTCAAGCTCATTCTTTATGGCAGAGTAGTACTCTATTGTATAAATAAACCCACATCTTCTGTATCCATTCTTCGGTTGATGGGCATTTGAGATGTTTCCAAGATTTAGGCACTACAAACTGTGTCACTATGGGTATGCATACATCAAGCTGTGATATGATGCTTTGTTTCAGGAACATACCAGGAAGGACAATATCTGGGTCAAATTGAATCTCTAGTTTTAATTTTTTGAGGAATCTCCACACTGATTTCCACAATGGTTGCACTAGTCTGTACTCCCACCAACAGTGGAAAAGGGTTCCTTACTCCCCACATCCCTGCCAGCATTTGCTATTGATTGATTTCTTGATAGCAGCCATTCTTTCTGGAGTGAGGTGGAATCTCAGTTTTCATTTGCATCTCTCAAATGACCAGTGAGGTTGAACATTTTTTCATATATTTATTTCCTCTTTCTACTTCTTCATCTGAGAAGTGTCTTTATTTCAGATGCTCAATTTTGGATTGAGTCTCAAAATTTAGGGGGTCTGATTTTTTTGTTATTTATGTATTCTAGATAGCAGACCTTCATCTGAGGAACAGTTGTGGGAGTATAATTTGGATTGATTTTCACAGAGAATAATTTCACATTATCTACCAAAATCAAATTATTATCATAACCATTGATTCACTAATTCTGATTATGAATTTAGCCTATCGAATAAGGTTTAGTAAACATCCTATGAATGCGATTAGTTTGTCCAGTACCTGTGCTCTTCTTTTCTTCTTGCTAGGCACCTAGACTTGTATATAGTAGATAGATCCACATTAGAATATGAATAGAAATGATGTAGATCACTTCCAGGCTCAGATGATTGTGAGTGGATGTGTGTACTTCCTCTGTGCCCTTGTGATTTTTCCCAACTATGGACAGAATGCAAAGAAGCACGAAAACCCTAAGAAAAATGGAATCACAGAATGAAGGAGCCCAAGTCCCAAAGTGTCTGCGTGGAGCAGATCCTACCATCACCATTGCTTGACAATTTGTATTGGACTATGATGTGATCAAGCAATAAAATATTTTGTCTTAGAAAATTGAGATGTTGAAATTAGTTTTTATAGCAAATCTGATAAACATAGAGATATATCTACTGAAAGTGGTTGTAATGGTTAATTTTGGTTTCAATTTTACTGAATTAAGGGATACCTAGTAAAGCAGTGTTTCTGGTTGTTGTCTATGAGGATGTTTCTGGAAGAGAGTGGCATTTGAATCAGTGTACTGAGTAAGATCTACTCTCACCCAGTGTGGGAAGGCACTATCCTAACAACCCATGTAGAACAAAAGGACAGAAAAAAGGCAAAGTGCACCTTCTCTCTCTTTGGGAGTGAAGACAACCATTTTCTCCTTCCCTTGGCTTCAGAACTCCCAGTTAACTGGGCTCTAGACTCCAAGATTTGTACCCATCATGCACCAGGGTTCTTATGTTAGCCTCATACTAAGGGCTGTGCAACTGGTTTCTCTGGTTCTGAGGCATTTGGACTTGCGCTGAGCCATGCTACTGGTTTCTAGTTCTCTAGCTTACAGAGGGCCTATTGTGGGACCTCTTAGCCTGCATAATTGCATGAGCTGATTTCACAAATAAATCTCCTCTCATACATGTATGAGGCATGACAAAACTACAGTGAATGTCTGTGTTTTAAAAAAATTATTACATTTCCCTTCTTGAAGGCAAAGGAAACATTATAAGAAAAGAAAAAAAATGGAAATGAAGCCTATGGAAATAGGAAAGGGTGGAGGGGGTGAAGGGCACACAGGTAACAGGGAAAAAATAAGAACCAAGATACATCATGTACAGGTACAAGCACCCAATGATAAATGTAAATGTATTGTATACCTAAAATGTACCAATAAAAGAATTTAAGGAAAAAAATTATTACAGTAAAAGATACATTACCATTTGTCCCCTCAAAATGTCCCCCTTGCTTCAAACACACTCGTCACTTTCTGCAACAGGTCTGGCAGTCTTCTTTCATGAGCATCTTTAGTTGCATTGTTGTAGCTGCCTAAATGTCCTGAATTGATTCAAAACACTTACTTTTCATGGTCATTTTGACTTTGGTGAAGAGCAAGAAGTCACATAATGCTAGATCTGGTGAATAAGGTGGATGAGGGCACAGTGTAAGTGTTTATCTCACAGAAATTGCTATAAACATTTTGAATCAATTCAGGATGTGGAGGCAGCCATGACAGCCCAACTAAAGACACTCACAAAAGAGGACTTCCAGAACTGCTTCAGAAAGTGGTAAGAATAATGGGACATATGTTTTTGATGTGAGGGGAAGTATTTTGAGGGGGATTAATAGAAATATGTCTTTTAGTGCAATAAATTTAAAATTTTTATTGAAATATTTGCTGTATTTTGTGACCACACCATGCATAATCTATATCTATGCTATTTGGTCTGTCTCTCTAGAGAAACCTGACCTATACACTAGTATATATACAATTTACTTCTGTTGAAAAATAGCCATTGCAATGTTATTTATAATGGCAAGAAATTTAAAATAATTAAATATCTATTAATAGACTAATACCTAGAGTACTATGTATAGCATAATCTAATTTTTAGAAAATTATGCATTTGTAGTTTTATAAGCAAATGGAAATAGCTGAAAAGATTTGCCAATTCACTAATGATATCACTGTAGAGTGAGACTGTGGGAGATATGCTTTTTCTGCCAATATATATTTCAATTATTTGAACCTTTTGGAGTTTATTACTTTCATAATACTTAAAATATTATTCAATAAAAAATTGCACATGTGGTCAGTTTGGTAATTTGTTTTCTTGAATATTTTCCAGAATAGAAAGTAAAAAGAGCAAATAGTTAATAATTCTTATATGTAAATGTAGGTAGTGCACAGCAGAAATCAAAACAAACAAAAAAAGACAAAACAATGTGCAGTCATGCCTCACTTAACAATCGGGATATGTTCTGAGAAATGTGTTTGTAGGTGTTGTCATTGTGTGAACATCACAGAATTTACTTACATAAATCTAGATAATATAGCCCACTGTATACCTAGGCTATATATTGGCTATGACCCTCTTCTAGGGCCATGGTGAATTAAAAAAACCACTAGATTAAATCAAAGACAAGAGGAAATGATGTAATCAAGAGCTACATCAAACATAAGATGTATGCGGCTGTTGCCACTGTCACATTGCATATTGTTTTACAATGAACTTCATGTTTGCTATAAACTTTATGTTTTTATAGGTAGAAGTGCACACTAAAATAATGATAAATAGTATAGTACATACATAAAAATGACCTAGTTGTTAATTATTATTATTATTAAGCATTATGTACTGTCCATAATTGTATGTGCTCTACTTATGCAATGGAAAGTAGGGCAAATTTGTTTACATCAGCACCATCCTAAAAGTGAATGTGCATTGTCTTACGATGTCAGTAGGTGACAGGAATTTTTCAGCCCCATTATAATCTGTGGGACCACTGTTGCACATGCAGTCTGCCATTGATCCAAATATCATTATGTGGTGCATGACTTTATATCTAAATGGTAAAAGTGCTTATCTCGATTGGTGAGATGATAGATGTATTTTGTTATTTTTGTTTGGTGTTTTTCTGTGTCTTTCAAACAATCTGTATCATCCATGTAAGACTCTAGTAATTAGATTGAAAGCTAAAGTGTAAATGTTCCAAATTTAAACAGAAAATGAGAAAGCTTGCAAATAAGACTACTCTTTCTCTCTGCACTAACCTTTTTTAAAACCAAGGCTCCATGTTTCAAAAATATGAAAACGGGGCTGGGGATTTAGCTCAGTGGTTTAGCTGCCTGCCCTGTAAGCACAAGGACCTGAGTTCGATCCTCAGTACCGAAAAAAAAAATACACATGCTTTTTGGGGCCGGGGATTTAGCTCAGTGGTTTCACCACCTGCTATGCAAGCACAAGGACCCGAGTTCGATCCCTGGTACCAAAAAAAAGAGAAAACATTAACTTGCCCTTTAACAACCCTTGTTGTATGGTTACACTTTACCAAGATTCTACCTGCTAAAATAGTCTTTAAGCCTACAATGCTAGATTAGAATGTCAAGTAAATCAACAGGCCTAGTTAGGTCTGATTTGGAAGACATGATTCTTTTATGAATCCAGGGCCCCTCTCTACTGTTTGCTGCTTAATGTGGTTCTTAAAGAGTAAGAAGGCAGCAAACTGTATTATAATTGCTAGTGCTTTGCTGAGAATTGTCAGCTAATTGTGCCTGGTCTGAAAGAAACCAAGTGAGACAATCCATAAACAGAACCTAAAAAGCAAACTCTTTTCCTTTGGGTTTACCAGAGTATAGCCAGTAGTCCAAAGAATACTTAGTCAAATCAGTTTTCTGAGTGATTACCTGTGAGAAGCACGGAGCCACCTCAAGACTGATTCTACTTCAGAATTCAGAGTTAAGTGCATACAAGTCTAAAGCTGTGATGTGCACTGTTTGCTGTTTATTCAGAAGCAGGCACCATTTATACGTGTGCTAAAAGCAAGCTAGTCACCATGCTAGCACTGAACAGTCAACTGTTTGAGAAACACCTTTTTGTATCATGATTCACACAAGTGAAAAAAAGAACTCCTTGGCAGAAGACAAAAGTAAACTTGGAAAGTTCAAAGCAGCAAAGAAAAGGAGACCCAAAGCTAATGTTCAAAGAGTGACAATGAGGAGTTTTTCCCTTAGGAAAGTTTTTCCTTTAGAGCTCCCCTGATCTGTGCAGATGCCTCGAGGTACTCAAGGTGATCAGAATAACTCCTTTATCCAGAGCAGTACTAGTGGAGAGAGGCCTAAAGATAAAGAAGAAGCTTCATCAAAGTTGGTGTCTGGAGTCAGAAAATTGCGGTTCTGTTAGGTCCATGATTTTTTCACCCTGTAATATTCAACTTTGAAAATTTGCAAACATACAGAAGGTAAAAGAATTTTATAATAAGCCTCCATATTCCCACCATGTGTGCTTTACCATTAACATGTTACTATGTTTTATTATATGTGTGTGAGTGTGTGCATGAGACAGTTTGGCTTGTTCTAGAACTTTGAATCAATGGAATCACATGTTACATACTCTTGTGTCAGGCTGCTTTCTCCCTGAATGTTTTGGAGATTCATCCCTATTGTTACATATATCAATCATTTGTCCCCTTTTGTTGTCAAGTTATATTGCCATTGAGTAAAAATGTATGACAATTTATTGATCCCTGTTTTCAGTTAGGAGATATCATGCATGAAACTTCTATAAACATTCTTGTAAAAATTCTTTATGTGAACATGTTTTCATTTCTCTTGGGTAATTGCTTAAGAGTGGAATTGCTGACCTGGTGAATGAAATATAAGCCTGAAATAGTCTAATAGCAGTTGGTAGGGAAAAATATTGGAAATACATGAACATTTTATTATTGCTGCATTGGTGCTAAGAGCGAAGGGGAAAAACACAAAGCTGCTATTAACCCAAAGTGACAATAATACCATGTTATGCAGAGGTAGGTGCCAAAGGGACAATGAAAGTAATAATAGTAATATTGAATGTATCCAAATCTTTTATCAAGAATTCAAAGGCATTTATAAGTGCTGGCTCATTAAATCTTGCAGCATCTCAGTAAGTTGGGCAGCTGAGGAAAAGACACCGTAGTTTTTCCTACTGAAGAAATTAAGGGCTAAAAGCTTTAATATAAGGATAGGTAAAAAGGATAGAACCAAAGACAAGAATACAACTAAAGGAAATTAATTTCCAATGATGAATGTCATTATATTGTATACCTAAAATGTACCAATGATTAGAAAGAATAATCAATAACGTAAAATAGGAAGAAAAGGTCCAAAGGGGGTAGGGGTAGTGGGAGGGGCAGGGGAAAGGAAATAAGGGAAAGGAAAAATGATGAGAAATGGAAAAAATGGAAATAAAGTCTTTGTAAATAGGGAAGGGTGGAGGGAGTGAAGGGAGGGCTAGGAATGGGGAAAAAATAAGAACCAAGGTGCATCATGTAAAGGTACAAGTTCCCAATGAGAAATGTAAATGTGTTGTATACCTACAATGTACCAATAAAAGAATTTAAGGAAAAAAAAGAATACAACTAAAGATTGCCCAAGGTCCATAACTTCCTTTGGTGTGTTCCTGTTTCTAAGACCTGCTTGGTTAATGCAGTCATTCCCAGAACACATCTTAGATTGCAAAACACGTATCGCATTGAACACACAGATGAGATCTTAGGTTCACCTTAGCACAGATGAACAATAGCACTGATCTATAACGTTGACAGGCAGAGTCCTTCTCTTAAATTATCTAACTCATATTTCATTTTCTCTTTAAACAGAGTAAGAGTGGAGAGTACTATTGAAGGAGAGTGAAGCAGAAGGACTCTCATTGAGTTTGCAAAGTTTTACAAATGAATATCTTAATTAAACAGGAAGACCAACTCCTCCTTTTGCTTTGAGTGATTTCTTTCTCTTCCTTTTGTACTGAACATGTGGATGTCTCATTAAAGATTTGTCTGGCCTGGTAAGTAAACTGTCCTTTTGCAGGCTGAATGTCAGCACAGCTGCTTTTGCTCAGGCTTTCAACCTGTTTCTTGGAGCCTCCTCAGCTCTGGGGCATCTGCAGCTCTGGACTGATTAGAGGTAGACATTCCATTGAGGAGATCTCTGAAAAGAGAAACCCCTTTAGATTTTGTTGAAACAAGAAGTCACTTCTCAGTTCTGCCATTATTTTTTTTTTCACATTGAAAAAAGTTTATTTAAAAAAGTTCTAGCAGTGAGAACAGTAACAAAACAAAAGGAGAGATGGACAAACAAAACAAAGAGGAGGTTGTGTCCTATGGGACTTGTCTCCATTCTTAATCAAGTTCTTTATACCGAGCAAACATGACTCTTCGAACAGCGTCTCGGTAAGTCTCATTGGACTGTCTCTTGCTGGTTCTTCCCGGGAGTCCAACACCAGGCCCCCTCATCCGGCCTTCAGTCTCCTCTGATGAACCCAATCCAGGATGGCCAAATCCCAAGCCTGCCCCTTTTCTCCAGCCAGTGGGCTGCTGGACACAGCCTCCTTTGCTGCTAGTGTTGATGTCTTCTTTATCAACAGGCTTACAATCACTGTCACTTTCCCTGGAGTATTTAATGCGTTTCCTTTCCGGACAGTCAAAAGATTGGAGCTTTTCCTTGTGATCATTTCCTCTTTCTTTAAACCTTCCCTCCTGTTCTCTCCTCTCCAGATAGGCTAGCTCCTGCTCAGACTGTTTTATCTTCCGGTGGATTTCCAGGTTTTGCTTGTGCAGGTCTGATAGTTGTTGGTGTTTGATTAGAACGTCTTTGTTGGGAAACTGCCTTCTGCAGAGCAGACAAGCCAGTTTATTCCAGTCAGTGAGTTTGTCTTCTTCATTCTCCTTCTTAGTCAGCTCCTCCCGCTGCTGGGGCTGGGTTGTGCGGGGCTGTAGTGGAGCAGTCTGCTCCTCCTCCTCTTCTTCATAGTCACTGTCTCCTCCATATTCACCCAGGAGGCCAATCAGTGGGTTTACCACCTTCGGAGGAGGACTCTCTTCCTTCTTCACAGTAGGAGGCAGGGGCTTCTTAAAGACATCCTCCGGGGGGCTCGTCCCCTCACCGGCAACTTCCTGAAACTTTGTCACTGTTCTATCTTTTTTCTCCTTGCTATGTCTCTTAGGCATTTCTTTTTTGCTACTTGACTTTCCCTGACTGGTGGGTTTCTTTTCCTTGATCTCTTCTTCCTCAGGTGACCCAGGGTCCTGGGGTACATAGACTTCTTGTTGAGTGTTGGGGTCATAGTAAGTTCCTGCCAAGGGGTCATAATAGTAGCCAGTAGCAGAATCATATATGTAGCAGTCAGATGATGACTGTTGTCCTTGTCGATTTGTGTCAGAAGACCAGTCTGAATTTCTGCCACCTCCCCTTCTATCTCGGAAATATATTTTACCCTGGTAGTAATGCATATGGTCAGAATGGTCTCCAGAATCATTTCTTCATTTTCCAGTGGCCAGGTTTATGGCTACCATCTTCCCATCAATGCTAAACGGTGGATCAAGGTTCTGCAAAACCTTCACTACACGAAGAGCTTCCGCATGGGAGTCAAGGTCTATAAAGCCCTAGGTGTGGCCCATGGGGCCAGTTCTGTTCTTGATGATACGAACATTGGCAGTAGTAAGGTGGACAGAGGGCTCCAGCACTTCCACTATCACCTCAGGTGGAGTGGAACGATAGCTGTGTTTTACCATGATTGTTTTGCTCTCTCCATCCTGGCGCATCTCTCCAGACCATGACTCCTTCTCTCAGTCTCTTCGGAAAGCAAGCCCTTCCCTTCGAGAATGAGGCAGATATCTTTCTGCTTCTCTCTTTTGATGTCCCAAGCGTGGTTCTTGTCCTTCTTCCTGTTTTCTAGATTCAGATTCTTTTTCAGCTGGCCTTGAGGACTGGCTGGGTTGTTTTTCCAAAGATGCTGGTATTGATGTTTTCTGAGGCTGAAGGTAGGTTATTAATTCTTTCTTGGCCTCTTCCTTTGGACACTTGCAGAATGAACATGAAGATTGATGCCCACCAGTGCTAGCCGTACATCTTTTGCAGTACCAAAAATCCAGGTTTGGTACATACTCGAGAGTGATTTCTTTGTCATGGATCATTACAGTTCCCGAAAATGTCCTGTTCTGTTACCAGACCGAGAATCCCCCCACATCTCTTTCTAAGCCAAGAGGGCCTCAATAAGTAGATGCTTTTTGTATAAACTTTAGAGCGGTACCGAGGCAGCGCAGTCGCCGCGGCCCGCTCCTCCTTCTCCTCAGCCACCGCCACCGCCACCGACCCAGCGCCTGCCTCGGAGACCGGAACTTCCTCCCAGCGGGCCACTGCTTCCACAAAGGCACCGAACCGCCGCGGCCCTCTGCCCGCCCAGTTCTGCCATTATTGAAGGCAACCGAGGAAATGTTTCCCATGAACCTGCAAATTCCATCTGACAAGTATGAGCAATGTAAAGATGAATGTGTTCTCTCTCTTCCATTTGAAAATCTTGAGGGTACCTATTCTTCCAATAGGAATCTCTAACTCTTTTTTCTTAAATCACCTACATAATTTTTGCTACTGTGACTATTTTTTTCTTGTATCAAATATTTTCTTGTATCAAATTTATATCTTTATTCCTTTGATTTAGCCGGATTTTAGAAATATCCACATTTAGAAATATATTAGCTCTATCAGGGCCATACCATTTCCTCTTCCAAGTAGGAGTAGGAACATAGGATCCTTACCTTCATCATAAAGCCTTTGAGGCCCTTCTGCTTTTTTCCTCCTCATCCTTTAATCATCTTTGTTACTCAATATTGAGTGCCTCCCAGTTTCCCCGACTCCCTTAAATAAAGAGATCAGAGATTGTGTCTGCCTTGTCAAGGTCTGATTTTCAACATCGTATATTAGCGTTGGTTTCGGTTCAGAGATGTATGTACAGCCAATTAACCTCCAAAATAAGTGGAAAATGCTTTTTAAGGAACAGCCTTGCAGCTCTTCCTCCATCTCATTTTAATTTCAACTCACTGACTATTGGTCATTAACTCTTTCAGAAGGAACACCAAGTCAGCACATTCATGCTCAATTATCTTTGATTTTCAATCTAAAAGGAGCCCTTTACTGAACAAATAATGTGGGAAACATTAAAAGCAAAAGCTATTAAAGAATTATAGACTTAAGAAGCCACACAGTACCTGTGCATTTTGCTCTGTAGTCGAGGAACCTATAAAATTGTGCACACATTAGGAGAAAAGTTTTCACCCAGCATGCATTGATTTAATAGCATAACACCCAGTAATGTAAAGTATGAACCTTGATTCTTAGGGTACATTTTGTTGTTATCCTCTCCTTCTTAATAGGACAGGGTTTAAAAATATGCTACTGTGCATACACAATAGCTGCTTTTTACTTATGCTTTTATCTGTACAGAAATTATTCTCTCAGGGAAGAGATTAAAATAAATGGATAACAACTTTTCAGAATTGTTAATCGAAGAAAACTTCTCTGAGAAAATCTAGACTCAGAAAAAGTCATCTCAAAGCTTGATATAAACAATAAACACCAATAAAATTTACTTGCTCCTACAATGGACAATAATGAAAATGAGATAGACATGAATTTTTTTCCTTAGGAAGCCAAGTTCCTGGGAAAAGCTGGTGTGTGTATTATTGCTGTATATGGTACCAAGTAAGGCTGAATTTATGTGCATTTAAAACCAAACAGGGATCAAATCTGCTTGAATTTTGAAGACAAGTGGATAAAAGAATGGAAAGTAAAATGAGTGTAGGCTGATGCTGTGTGAAAAAGGCTTCTGTGAATCCTGTAAGACTGGCATTGGGTACTGCCTCGGCCTTGGCCTTGCATAGTTCACTCTTTCATGGAGTGGGTGGGGAGGAAGCACAAGGGGATACTTGGTGCCAGGAATCATGCTAGAAGTTTTATTTGCCTTATCTTATATTGACCTTGAGTTTTTTTTAAAGAGATAGTCTCAAAGAACTTGTGAAATTTTCAGTTTCTTAGCAGAAAGCTATTTGCTTTTTGCAAGGCTGAAATAGCACTTGACTTTTTAAATGGGGTTTTCATTTAATTTGTTGCTCCTGTCCTATTGCTCTCTCCATCTTCTGGTGTCTCCAGGCTTTGACTAATGAAACCACTAGCCAGACTTACAGGTAAGTTGAAGTTCTAAGTAGCCTGGGATTCCTTATATCTGCAGTGTCTTTTCTGTCTCTTCTCTTGCCCCACACTTTCCTTACAACTCTGATTACTCTTCAATTTTTCCTTTCCTTATATCACCTTGTCCTGCTTTTGTTTTAGTATCCTTTCTGATAGTTATGGCTTCACACAAGAAGGAATGCTTTATAATCCTTGTCCTGATGCACCTTGGAAGAATCCACTCTTTATTTAAAAATCATAAAATCAGAAGGTAGAGGAAACCATCAAGGCAGTTTTTAGGTCCATCCCAAAGAGTCACACCGAATGATAAAGCAATTCTAGAATGGAATGTGACCTTAGAGAAGCTGTAGTTAATACTCATTTTACAGTTGCAGAAACAGGTCCTGATTTGCCCAAGATCATAAAGTAACTGAGTAGGAATTGAGACCAGTGCCCAGTTCCTGTGACCTAAACTGCAGCTCTTTCTTTCACAGCAGATAAATTGTTCAAGTGTTAATCTGTATCTTTCTTCTATGGTCCAAAAGTTGTACAACAAACCTTATTGCTTATGTAACCAAAGGAAATAAAAATAATAAATGTTAGAATTTTTTTTCAAACAAAGTACTCCATAGCTCTTGATGGTTGAATCCAATTGTTGGGTAGGCTTATTCAAAAGCCATTAACTGGAACTTATTGTATACTAGTATTATAGCAGCCATCATTTCCTTTCTCTACTGATTTGTTCATTGTATTTCACATTATGTGGTTACTAATGCCATGCTATAATACACCTCACTGTTATTTTAAAATAGTTATTTTGCTTGGTGTCCAAAAAAGAACTTCCCATCAATATATTCAAAAGTGCTCTCCTCTGCTTTCTATTTTTTATATAGAATATAAAAACAGAAGTACAAAGTATCAGATAATAGAAGGTACTTGTGTTTAAGTTGGTAAAAAATAAAATCAGTTGACTACCCCAGATAGACCATAATTATGTCCTTGATGTACAGGCATTTGGGAGGGAGATGATTATTTTCATTATACTACTTCTATTCCCAACCTCAGTTTTAAAGTAGTGTGATTATAATTTGTTAAACCAGATATTAAAGTTCTGATTGTTTGTCATCAGAGAATCTTAAATTTTTGTCTCAACATTTTGTCTAGTACATCACTGTGCTCCATTTAAATAATTTCCAGCAGATGAAAATCCACTCTGTTGAACATCCAACCTGAAGAATTGTTTTTTAGGGCAATTTGTTTCTATTCCACCTATGGGAATTATTTCTTCATGTAAATTGTTTCTTATTCCTCCATTTCAGCTTATTTCTTTCTGGCCTATCCTTATATTCATAGGTAGCAATGGCCAAAATGTACCTTTTAAATAACAAAGTGTATTATTGAATTATCTTCTGAGCTTTCATTCTTCAGGCAGGAAACGTCAGTTTCTAATGTCAGTCTTGGCACATTCTCCTCACCCTTTCACAGTCCTTGGAGCTTGCCTCTGTTGTATCCAGTTCCCAATGGAGAAATAAATGAAGGTACAATGGTGAAGGTGTCTTCTATCTGTCCATGTTCAATGCGGATGTGGCAGAATAACTGTACTTTCTATGGATTAGCAGAGATGGAATAGATGATGGCAGCTTCTTCTTTGTCTCCTTGGAGATGAAATGAGAAGGAATATGATATGGGAGAAAATAAGAAGGAGATTTGAAAGAGATATCTTTGACAGGATAGAAGAGAGGGAAAGAAATCATGTAAGTTATGCAGATAGATTGCCAAGTAAGTTATATATAGCTAAATTATGATTATTGTATATTAATAAATTTGTGCCTTATACACATGTCTATTACCATAATTCTCTGTTCTCCACAGTGGAGGCTTAATTTCTAGGACCAAAAAGTGATGGCATATTTTCAGACAATTTTGCTTGGAGGGGGCTTTTAGTAGTCATCTTTTTTTTTTTTCTGTAAGTTCTTCAATATTGGTCTCCTATGGCCTCTCCTAAATATGTAAGCTCTTTACAAATGGGTGCAAGCATAACTGAATGCAAAGGAGGAAGAAATCTTGTCGCTTGGATAATCAAAGGAAATTTCATGGAGAAAAAGGTATTTGAGTTGGGCTCTAATTGAGTGGGTATGAATTAACTGTTGAATAATAGAGAAGATGATGATTAGTACAAGCAAGTCAATTATATTCTCCATACTGGCCGTGGCCAGCTAATAACCAGTTTCTAATTCAAGTTCTCCCCATTATGGTTATGGAGAGGATACCAGAGTTGGTGTGTGAAGAGTCTCAACTCTATCTTTCCATTTGATTAAACTATCAACTTCTTTTATTTTTTAAATATAACTTTTAGAAAATCTCATTTTATTAACATGAAGAGATACTTTTTAAGCATGGAAACACAATTACACCATTGCATTGGCTTACCTGATGAAATATTACTTTTCTCCTATACTGTTTTCACAAAATCAGATTGTGTTGTTTATACACAAATGAAAATCCCACTAAACACCTTTGAGTCATTAATAAATGAGCAAACTAAGACAGTGTGGAGAAAGCATATGCCCTAGAGAAAAATAGTGAAACAAGGGGTACAAATACAGCTGAAGTTTCCACATGTCAAGAAATGACTGTGACACATCATGTAGTGATGAGGATAAGCACTAACTGCCAATTTTTACTGAAAAAAGCATGAAATTGATTTCAGATAAAGATTGATCTATGAATTTGGAAGGGGCAAAAAAGGATGGGCTTCATGCAGATGCAAGGTGTTCTGGATTACAAATATGACCTGACAGAATTATTTGGTAACTAAATTCTGAGGTTGGCTTTTCTTATTGCCAACAAGAGTTCATGCAGAAAGACCTTACAGAATTTTGCTATCAATTCCAGGATGAATTTGTCAGAAGAGTTCACAAATTGAGGTGGGAGGGAGATGGGGCCTCTCCAATGTGTTTTCTTAAATTCATGAACCTTAAGTTATCTGTTCTATGGTTTCTATTTTTCATTGCAAAACATCATTAGTTTTTTGGGCAACACTGGTGATTTTCAGTGACAGCTAAAAATACGACTGAAAAAAAGTAAATAGGAAAAGTACTTAACGTTTGTGGTAAATCAATGAAACTACCACAATTTCATGTTTTTGAAGGAACAAACACAATGTGCTCTAAACTCAGACAAATGAGTTTATTTAAGGAAAATCACAAGCAAACAGTCAAAGCCTGATATTATTTATTTCTTGTAGACTGAGCAAACTGTTCTCTAGAAACAAGTTAAACTTGCCCTTAATAAGAACTTAGGGAATTTTGGCCACCATTCTTGAGCTTTGAGGTTAACCTTAGATGTCACTCCAAACACCCTTGGTGCCACTGTCAGAGTCAGAATTTGTGGAGAGGTAGATTATTTTTTTCTAATAAAAAAAGGCCGCATGAATTTTTTTTTGATTGAGGGAAATCCAGCAGAGAGTAGTCAAATTTGGAAAGAATAGACATAATTCCATATCTCCATGGTGGTTCTCTTTTCTTCATTTCTCCCTCAGAATGCTGTCAGCAGAATTGCACCACAGCTTCTGAGGTTGCATGTACAACTTACTGAACACCAGATATTTTTGTTCTCCTTTAACAATTCAAGAAAAAGGGTGGGAACCTCCAGAGAGTGCCCATCATCACAATAGGTTTCAATGTCAGTTTATTTCAGTTTTTCAAATTCCTTTAAAAAAAATTTGGTTAATCTGGAGATTTAGCTCGGTGGTTCTGCCGCCTGCCTCGCAAGTGCAAGGTCCAGAGTTCAATCCCTGGTACCAAAAAATAAAAAATAAAATAAATAAATTTGGTTTATGTTTCCTATGCAACACTCTCACAAACTTCTTGTATAGAACTACAGTTGAATTTCCAAACAAGATGGTAAACAGGCCTTGACCAGTGGATTTAAGGCATCCACCATACACAAGACCAATTCCTAGCATACGGGAAGTACTAAAAAACATTTATTAAATGAATGAACAAACTCTAATTTTAAGATACACAAAAATTGCCTTCTAGAAGCCAGACAGTAGACTTCTGAGTCTATATCACATATTATGTACTCTAAAATTCCCATTTCTACTGGAGACTTCCACCCTCCCATTTCTTAAATTACCTTTGCAGATGGCATAAAATTTATCAGAGAAGGAGAAGGAATGCCATTTTGGGCAGTAAACACCAAGTTATTAATGTGCTTCTTCAGGAACCTAGGAAAGAGATTTAACTGATGTTGTTTTAATTAGTCTATGATGTAAATGTTATCAACCAGAATATCATTTTTAGGCTTGTGTTTACTACACATATTCCTTGACAAGATCAATTTATTCACATTTTTGGTTTTTTGTCATTATGTGTTGTTTGTATGGCAGTAAGTTTAAGTTAGAAATGAGCTAAATAATGAAAATAATTGCAAAAGTCCTCAACAAAGTACTTAGCATACTAATTTCAGTAGCACAATAAAGGGATCTTACTACTTGATCAAAAGGGATTCATCACGGTGATGCAAGAATGGTTCCATGCATGATAGCCAATCAGTGTGATACACCAACTTAACAGTATGAAGGATAAAAATCACTTGATCATCTCAGTAGGTATAGAAAAAATGTTTAATAAAAGTCAGTGTTATTTCATATCTAAAACTCCAACAAATTAGGAATAGAGGAATATGACTTTGACATGATAATAAAAATCATATGAAAAGACCAGAACTAACACCATCCTCAGTGGTGAAAAAGTAAAATCTTTTCCTCTAAGATTAGAAGTAAGAAAGGTAAAGATACTCAACCCTACTACTTATAGTTAACATAATGCTAGAAGTCCTGGCCAGAGCAATTAGGTGAGAAAATGAAATAAAAAGCATCCAGAACAGGAAAGAAGAGGTTAAATTGTACTTGTTAGAGGTGGCATGATCTAACATATAGAAAACTCAAAGGATCTCACAAAACAAAACTATTAAAACCAAAAATTGAATTCAATAAAGTAATAGGATACAAAATCAACATATAAGAATCTGTTGTGTTTCTATACAATAGCAACAAACTAACTGAAAAGAAATTAGGAAAAGAATTCCACTTACAGTCACATTAAAATGAAAAAAAATATGAATAAAGAACTGAGGTGAAAAACTTGTGCATTGGAAACTGCAAAACAATGTGAAGAAATTAAAGGAAATATAAACAAATGGAAAGACATCTGAATTTATGGGTTACAAGACTTAATATTGTTATAATGTCCATACTTCCCAAAGTCATCTATAGACTGAAAGAAATTCCTATCAATATACTAGTGATATTTTCTACAGACATAGAAAAAACAATTCTAAAATGCATATGGAACCACAAATGACCCCAAACAGCCAAAACAATTGTGAGAAAGAATAAAGCTGACAGCATCATTCTTCCTGGTATCAAAATATATTACAAAATATCAGTGATTAAAACAGTATATAGTATATTGGTATAAAGATAAACATGTAAATCAATGGAACTAGATAAAGAACCCAGAAATAAAGCCATGGATTTAAATAAACTGATTTGACATAGGTGATGAGAATATATAATGGAAAAAGGACATCTCTTCAACAAATGGTGCTGGGAAAACTGGCTGCTTATATGCATGACAGTGAAATTGGACCATTATGCCATACATAAAAATTAACTAAAAATGGATCAAGAACTTGAAATAGTATGACCTCAAAGTGTAAAATTAGAAGAAAACACAGGAGGAAAATTTCATGACATTGATTATGGCAAAGATTTCCTGGATATCACACCAAACCCAAGGCAATGAAAACAAAAGTGGACTAGTGGGACAATAACAAAATAAAGCTTCTAAAAAGCAAAGTAAAACACAAAATGAAAAGGCAACTTATGAAATGGGAGAAAAATATTTGCAAGCCATGTATTAGGTAAGGGGTTAATCCACGAAGTATAAGGAGTTCCTTATAATTCAGTAGCAAACTCTACCTCTTTAACTCAATAGCAAGGCAACAACAGAACAACCTGACTTAAGAAATGGGCTAAAGCCTTGAATAAACATTTCTCCAAAGAAGATATACAAATGGATATACAAAGAAGATATACAATGATCGAATAATATAATGAATGTTTAAAATTTATTACAGTAAAAGACACATTGCCATCAATCCCCCTCAAAATACTCCCCCTTGCTTCAAATACACTTATTTCATTGTTCTTGCCACTTTCTGAAGCATTTCTAGAAGTTTCTCTTTCACATGTTTAGTTGTATTATTATGGATACCACAGTGTTCTGAATCAGTTCAAATCATTTATGGTATCTTTCATGTTTGTTTTGACTTTGAGGAAGAGCCAAAAGTTACATGGTTCCAGATCTGATGAATAAGGTGGATGAGAACACACCAAAATTTTTTTATGAGCCTGCCTTTCCACTGGATGGCATTTGGCAGCATTCACTGCACTTTTGCCATAGCTTGTGAAGACACTCATGAAAGAGGATCTCCAGAACTGCTTTAGAAAGTGGCAAGAACAATGAGGTAAGTGTGTTCAAAGTGAGAGAGTATTTTGAGGGGGAATAATGGCAATGTCTTTTACTCTAATACATTTTTAAAATTAAACATCCATTATATATTTTGATCATACATCTTACATGAAAAGATGCTCAATACAATGTCACTAATCATCAGGGAAATTCAAATCAAGCAATATCACCTCACCTGCTAGGATGGCTACTATCAAAGAAACAGAAGGCAATATGTGTTACTGACTGGAAAGAATAGAAATTGGAATCCTTGTACACCATTGGTGAGAATAAAAACTGGTATAGCCACTATGGTAAACAGTATGAGGATTCTTCCAAAAATTAAAAATAGTATCATCAGGTGATATAGCAATCCCACATCTGGAAATTTACCCAAATAAATGAAATCAGGATCTTAAAGAGATAATACTTCCAGGTTTGTTGCAGCACTCTTTACTAAGATGTGGAATCAACCTAATTTTCTATTTGCAGGTGAATTGATAAAGAAAATGTAGTATAATAATACAACAGAATATTATTCAGCCTTAAAAAAGAAGAAAATACTGCAATATGTGAAAACATGGATGAATCTGGAGGACAATGCTGTAAGTAAAATAAGCCAGTCACAGAAGGACAAATTCAGCATAGGTCCACTTATATGAGATACCTAAAATAGTTAAGCTCACAGAACAGAGAGCACAATAATGATCATGAAGGATGATGATGAGGAGGAAATAGAGAATTACTAATCAACAAGTATAAAATTTTAGTCATGCAGTATGAATAAATTCTAGAAATCTGCTGTGCAGCATTGTGGCTATAGTTAACACATTTAAAAAATTAAGAGAGTAGATCTCATGTTGTGTTCTTACCAAAGTAAAAGCATTTTTAAACTAAAAAAAAAAAACCCTGACAACAAAACAACAAAAGAAATGGAGTGTGTATAAATGGATAACATTCTGGTTCTAAACTCCTAGGTAAAATGTTGAAATGCAGTGCACGAGGGCTTAACCTTTGAAATTCTAATTCCATCTGAGATATGGTAGAGCCCCTGAATGTGCATATTAACAAACGAGCAAGTGATATAGAAGGTCTCTGAACTGTGCATGAAAGGGCTTTGTAAGACATGTCAAGAGAAAATTTTAAATTGTTACTACACTTTGCTAACACTCATCCACCAGCTTGTAAACCTCGGACTCATGATGTCATTTTCTAATTGAGGAAACTAAATCATAGAATAAATGATAGAGCTAGGACTCAATACAAGGTGGCCTGACCCAACGGCACTCTCCTGACCACCTGTTATCCTGCCACTCTTACTATTAATCTGCTTCCAGTAGAAATTCCAGAAGTCTTAACTTGAGTTATAAGGATCTCCATTATTACTCAGTTTTCAATACAGTTGTAGACGAATGTCTTCAATGAATATGAAACAAAGTTGAGATGTGAGTATTCTTAGGGACAAAAACATCCATGCCCACAACATACTGCATGCTTCTTGGTTGTAGGCAAAGTTTTGGGCAAGCTGAGACATGGGCCTTATTTAGTCTAATACTTTTACAGTCTTTGATTTATATATTGATAAAGTTTTACCCAAGCTGGGGAGGGGAAAAATCACATGAAAATGGCGGGTTCTCATCCAGATTGTGTGGTGTTAGGCGGCTTTGAATGTCGGTGCTGATGAAGTGAACACAGATGAGACATTGGTCGACTGACAGAACTTTCACTGGATTAATCAGACATGTGGACATTATGGAAACATTTTCCTTTAACACTAAATTATCGCCTTTAAATGGGTAAACTAATATGAAAACTTCAAGTGAGACCTTACTAGAGGCTGTGATAGGTAACATAAAAATATGAATGTTATGGTACAAACAAAAATAGTGACTAGTTTACATGCTAAAAAGTATTCTATTATTGCATTTAGAATTTGCTGTTTAATTAGTAAAATTTACCCCAAAAATGAAGTACGTGGATTAAAGGTACTATCTTACTTCTTGATGTATTTCTACTCTTTTCTTTCTCTAAAACTTCTGGCACTTTGATGTAGAAAATAGACCCATTCATCTTATCTCCTAATGAGCTTTTTACAGTATAAGGAAACCTATAGTCTGGAGAGGAGTGTGAATGTTTGATTCTAAGAGCTCCAGCATTTTACTTTTAACTCTATCATCTTTTATCATGCAACAAAAGACATAACCAACAAAACGTACTAGCTATACAAAATACCAGTAATTGTTTTGTTAACCCAAGAATTGACCCTTTTACATGTAATTCCAGGTTTAAAATCAGATCAAAGGCCACAGGCGAGGTTATGTGTGCACTGTGACCTCCTCCACAGTCTTGGAGTTCACTAGAGGAGAAGAGTAGGTCTTTGTCAATGTGGTTTCCTCATGCTGAGCAAGCTGCAGGCAGTGTTTGAAGATGAATTGCTCGTATTATGAGGACAAGGGAAATCTGAGCAACAAGATCTGAGATCAAAAAATGGCACCTTGACACCTGTGCTGTGTGATCTGTTTATGGTCAGTGTGATTTGCTGGGTAGGTTACTAGATGGAGAACCGGGAGATAGAAGTTGTAGCCTTCAGAAGTTCTAAGCACTTTCAGCTAAAGTTTCCTCACAAAGTAAAATATCTGGACTGAACAATGTTCTTCAATCCTCTTCCAGCTGTGTTTTAAAACTTTAAAAAATGTATCCATTATTATTTACTTTAATTTTAAACTTACTGAAAAGTTACATGAATAAAACAAAATTATTCCTGTTTACCTTTCACCCAAATTTATCAACTATAACCTTTTGCCTCATTTACTTTACCATTCTCCCCACCCTCTTCTTCTGAAACATGTTTTTTCTGAAGTATTTGAAACTTAGTAGTAGACATTTTACCTTTTATCACTGTATATTTTAGAATGTATTTCCTAAGTGCAGTGATTTTTCTTACATAAATATGTGGATCAAATTTAAGAACATTAACACTGATTCAATACTATTATCTAATAAAAAGCACATACTATTCTGGTTGTCCTAGAAATTTTTTTAAATGTCAATTTTCCTCTTGCATCAAGACTCAATCCAGGATTACACATTGCATGCAATTGTCATGACTCTTTAGTCTCCTTGAATTTAGAATAGTCCTCAGTTCTTTGTTTCACACAGCTTTAACACTTGGGAAAATTTTAGGCAAATTTGTTGCAGAAAGTCTCTTAATTTGGGTTTGTCTGATGGTTCCTTATGATTAGATTGAGGTTTTCCATTTTTGACATAAATATTACCTCAAGTGATATTGTGTTCTCAGTACATCACCCCAGGAGGTCCATAATATCAGGTGTTAAAATATTTTTTAAAGCAAAACTGAGTGTGGTGGCGCATGCCTGTAGCCCCAGCTCCTTAGGAGGCTAAGGTGGGAGGATCACTTGAGCCCAGCAGTAGTACAAAGTATGGGCAACATAGGGAGACTCCATATAAAAAAATTAACATCTCAGTGCTATGTGGGGGATTTTTTCCATTCTCGGTGGATTTGAGCTCTATGTCCAAGGCTGTAAACAAATGGAAATATTTACCAATAGCCATTTTATAGATTAAACTGACTATATGTTTTAGATTCTAAGGGGATAATTTTATTTGCATGTTGGGTAGCCTAAAAAGAACTATCTCTGTTCAAAAGTACAGAAATCTCAGTAAGTTTGAGACATGTAGGAAGAGAGTGTAGATGACTAAAATACCTTCCCACTCTGGAGCCCACATAACAATGTGATAGATTTTTCCCCCTAAAATAGAGAAGTCCAAAAGATCATCTTCCTAGCATTAAGCCAAGAAAGATGGTGAAGCCTAACCAGAAAACAATTCAAGCAATAACAGAACAAGAACAAGAACACAAACACAGTTCTCCTGACTCTAATACTTTTTCATTACATTGTTGTTCCTATTAATCGCTATTTGGAAGCAAACCTGGCCTTTTTAAAAATGAAGAAGCACTCATAATTCTATACATTTAACACAGTCCATAGTGCCCTCAGAATAGCACTATGGGCCAGTTGTAATGACGATGTCCCCAACAAAAATAGAAATAACCACCTTGAATTCATTGGGCCATTTTGGGGCACTGTAGTGTTACTGCTAAGCAGTAGATGGCACTGTTAATATACATTGATTTTATTATGAAATCTGGAAAAGGGAAGTAGTATTCCAGAGATTTACTATGTGGTTGTTCCACTTAAAATTTAGTGACACTTCACTTATTTGGTCTTTACCGACTATCAACTCTGTGACTGCTATGGTATTATTTTTGTCTTTCCTAACACTATTTAGCTATAGTGGATTTGTTTCAGGGCTTCTTTTCCCTTTATATATAATTAGAGCAACTCATAAACTTAGCCCTAAGGGTTTGGTAGTTCATTTGATATTGGGAAATCACTTATTTATCATACAAGTGATACCAGAGACTGGGGAGGATACACGGTCTCCGTAGTAACCTTTAAAACATTTCATACTTTTGACCTGTTTATATAATGCTTAAATAAAAAAATTAATGCCCTCAGCTTTTCTGACATTTGATTAAAATAATTATATGGTTGATTATTTTACTTCTTATTTTGATAAAAATATCAAGAAGATAAAAATATTTCATATTTCGTGATATCAATTTTTGTTTTTTGGAGTGAGTGGGCAAGATATTTTATAAATTACACACATAAGAAAAAACCTGGAAATAGAAGCATCTCCATAAGCCTTAATGAATTCGGGTCTTGATTATTTGCATTGAATGCAAACCTTTCTGGCTCATCATCACCTTTAAACACCTCATTTAAATTCTGCAGATAAAAATTATATTCTGCCCTTTAATAAAAATCCTTGAAGATATCATTAAAACTATGTTTAACCAAATGCTCCAGATGAGAAAAAGCATAAATAATGAAATTATATTCAAATTTACTTCATTTAAAGAATAAAATAATTTAGTTTTCCACTTCAGGGTGAGAGAAGTTACACCTTCTAGAATCATGACATCATATTGACATCTATTATCAACCCAATTAACTATTTGCTGTTCAAATTGTGGTGAAAGTACATTGAGACTTCTTTTGTACTCTTATCACTGGTTTAATACCAAATTGCCTGGCATCTGTGTACCAAGGCTTTGATCTAATACTCTATCAGTTGTTGGCTCAGGCACAAGAGACTGCAGAGTACACAAAGCTGTCGCTGTAGACTCCAGGGAAAAAGAGGTTGTTGATATACAGCCCTGATTAGCTAAGTCAGTCAATATTTGCATGATGCAAAGATAATGCCTTCTTTATGTGAGATTGTTATTTCACTGAAGCAAGTAGGAAACTTCCTTTTCAAGAGCTTGATGTACTTTTTAGAAATTCTCTTTCCCCTCTCAGGTGCATATATAGCACATGTTCTTTCATCTTTCTCCACTTCCCTTCCTGCCTTCGACACTTGACCACACACAAATGCAACACAATAACACACATTCTTGCAGAGTTCACATTATTTTTCAAGATTACATGTAAAGAAATTTTGATCTTGCCTGTAATATATCAAAATCTTAGAATTGCACGGTTCATTTTCATGGGCCTAAATGTAAAAATTCTTATTTTCTATTCTCTAATCTTCAGTTAGTTGATAGGTAAATTCAAAACACTGATGCCTTTTCTTTATGTAGTTTTTCAGGTTGATATATAGTAATTATACTTATTATGGAATGCTGTACAATGAAATACATGTGTACAGTGTCAGAATTCAGAAATTAGCGTTTCTGTCTCCTTAAACAATTGTCATTTCTTTGTGTTGGGAAACCAAATTTCTCTTTCATTCTTTATAAAATATGTAATAAATTGTGATATAAAACATTAGAACTTATTCCTCCTATGTAGCTCTATTTTGGTACTCATTATCCGATTTCCCTGTCTTCCCTCTTCCTACCCTTTTTATCTTCTAGAAAACATTGATGTCTTGCTTCTTCTTAGTAAAGACCTCCAGCTAGTATATCTTTTAACATTACTCAAAAGTTATGAAAAATGAATCTTACAAAATTAATGTTTGAATGAAGCTAGCAGAAGCTTGAGTGCCCATCAAAGGTTAAAAATATTTTCATCATTTTTCTTATTTCACATTATTTTATAATTCTTGGTCTTTGTAATAAGGATTTGATATTTATAAGATTTTCTTTGTAGTCAGAAGACACTTCCAATCACACTCTTTTATCAGAGATGCTTTTTCTCTCTCCAACCCTCTTTCTATTTCTTATCCTTTTAGTATATGGGGAAAAGTTAATGGCAACAAAACCAGCCAGACTGGTATCCCATTTAAAGTCATTTAATCAACATTTATGGAGTAGCCTTATGGGCCAAGCCTGGTGGTATTTGTTGGAGGAGACAAAAACAAACTAAGACACTATCCCTTCTCTCAGAAAGTGTATGAATTAATCTGTAGCCTCAAGCATGTAACATGTGGGAATATAAGGATTATGATGAAGCTCAGAATAATGTATATTCTGGGCACAGAGGAAGAAGGGGTCAATTCTACCTGGGCTGGAAGATCTGACAGGTTTGGGAAACAAAGAAAGCATAAGAAAAGCTGTGTGAAGGGGGCTATCTGGGCAAAACAAGCAATGTGAACAAAGGCAAAGAAGTAGGAAAAAATAGGACATTAGGAGAAACTTAAGCATTAAAAATTTATCATGGGTTGGAGTTGAGGGATGTAACATGAAAAGAATTTTTGATACAGACATCAGCACAAGTTTGCAGGAACAAGAAATATGAGGAGCCTTAGAATTGGTTTGGGCTTTTGTCTTAAAATGGTAAAATTTTGCAGTTTTTTTTAAAACAGAGGGGTATGATTAGGTTATATTTTGGAAAGGCATTATACCAACAGGAGGAAGAACAGGTTAGAAGAGTGAAACTAGAAAAAAAAAAGAATAACTAGGAAACTGTAACAACAATTAGACAAAGCTAATTGTTCTTAACTTTTTGAGGGGCTCTGATTCGTTTTTAAGAATAACATGTGCATGTATTCTTCACATATAATATCAAGCAATTCATAGATCTCTTGAAGTCCGCTCATCAATTCATGAAAATCTATAAATTCCAGGATGGAACCTTCTAAATAGGTGGTAAGGCCATAAAATAATTCATTAACTTTGAGGATTGAAAGTAACATGAGGCTATTAGTGGATAACAAAGAATCTATAGAATTTGTTGATAGACAGAATAGGAGCTGAGGGGTGGAATAGAATGTCAGATGATCCCCAGGATTCTAGTTAGAAGTGGCTAGGTAGACAATGGGACTTTAATCAAAACAAAGAATAGAAAGTAACATGTTATTGAGACTGTTGGGAGACCTGTGGAGTCTTGGTGGAGATGTCAGAAAGGATCCAGAGTTCAGAGTGTCTAGCTTGAAGATACTGTTTATTTTAGAACCTTGAACCTGTAGGTAGAAATTAAAATCATAGGTTGATTTTACTCACTGAGATCACGTAAAGTAGAAAGAAGGGCACTTTGGAGAATAACAGCTTTTAAGGGTTAAAGAAGAGTCAGCAAAAGAAATGAGAGAAAGAATAAAAAGAATGAAGAGTTTTAGAATTCAAAGAAAGAAATAATATTGAGGAAGGCATGGTCCACAGCATCAGATATTTCAAGGACAAATAATACAAGTACTTGAAAGATTTTATCACAAATTACAACTAGGTAGTTATTGATCACTCATACTACAAGTTTCAATGTAATTGGAGATGGGATGTATGTAATAAGTCACACTACTAAAATTCAAAAAGTGAATGGAAGATGAGAAAGTGGGTATAGAATATTCCTTCCAGGACACTGGCTATGATGGTAAGATGAATAAATAGAGCTAAAAGAGTTATCTACGGTATTGCCAACTCAAAATGCATTGTACACTTTCAAAAGGGATAGATAATCATGGTGCTTGACTTAAAATGATTCGACTTGGAAATTTTTAACTTACAATGATGAAAAAAACCATATTCATTCAATAAAAACTGTTCTTTAAATTTTGAATTTTGATCTTTTCCTGGGTTATGCCATATACTTTCATAACAAAGGGGAGGTTTCAGCTCTGCTGTCGTAAGGGTAAATAAGCAACACTCTAGTGTTCTGCGTGCCTAAGCTATGGTGTTCATTAGGATAAGTGTATGAAATGCAGTTTTGACTTATATTTTCTGTTTACAATGGGATTATTGGGATGTAGCTCCATCACAAGTCAAGGATCATCTGTGTATTTTATTGCCTCTTCCCAAAAGGTTATATCTAGTCACTTGTACAGTTGTATATGAGAGGACCCAATTTTTTTATCCTTTGATGACCACCTATTAACATACTTCCCAACTTTTAATAGTCTGCTAGCAAACACTCTTTAATTTGCAGTTTCCTCATTGTTAATGAGGTTGAACACCTTTCCATATATAATTTTCTAGCTATTCATATTTCTTCATTTTTGTCTTGCTTGTTTATAGTCTTGGTAGTTGAGTCTGTTTTATTTATTTGTAAGAACTCTACACTTATTGATACTGATTTTTTCTGCTATGTATGTTGGAAACTTTTTTCCCAAGCTATAGATTATCTTTTATTTTGTTCATGGTGTCTTTATGACAACCAATAGCTAAATGTTTTATAAAATTTAATAAATGTTTTTGTTAATGTTATTCTAATGATTTAAAGATTTTCCTTCTTAAAGGGCATGGCTACTTATTCCATCTGAAATGTATTTGTGTGCCCCCAGTCAGGCGGAACGCACGCCGAGTCAGCCCGCTGCGGACGGGCAGGTCTGTGCACGCCCTGCCGAGGTCCTGAGTCACGCGGAAGACACCGAATCACCCCACTGCAGACAGGCAGCCACCTGATTCCACATTACCAAGGCGCAGAGGACACCAGACCACCAGACCAAGGTACGGAGTCCCACTGTTCCCGGCCCAGAGGTAGGGGCTTCTGAGCTGTCGTCCTACTGCTCCTGGTCCAGAGGAGGGGGCTTCCCGGTCACCATCCCTCCCGCTGCTCCCAGCCCAGAGGAAAGGGCTTTTGGGCCACCTTCTGTCCTGCTGCTCCTGGCCCAGAGGAAGGGGTTTCCCGGCCACCATCCCTCCGGCTGCTCCCAGCCCACAGGAAAGGGCTTTTGGGTCACCATCCCTACCGCTGCTCCCGGCCCCTGTGCCACCTCACCCAGTTCAGAGGAGGTAATCCGTGCAGGCGCTAACAGCCCCCCGCCCCAGTCGAAATGAGAAAACACATAAATAAGTCTCAAAACCAGACTTCCAGATCACCTACAGCAACCCCAAAGGGAAATGAGATGGAACACTCTGATACTCAACTCCCTGGACCCACTGAACTGGCAACAAAAGGGGATCTGGAAAAAATGAAATCAGAAATAATTTCTCAGATAACAGGAGAAATTGTGCCCTTAGTGCAAGACATGATTAATAAATCTAGAGAGGAGCTGAGGAACATGATGGAATCCCAACATAAGAAACAAATGGAATCCATAAAACAGATGCAAATAGATTTCCAGGACATGAAAAACTCCATTGAAAGTCTACACAGCAGAATGAGCCAGTGTGAGGACAGAATTTCAGATATAGAAGATAAGATTGCAATTAGTGACCAAGAAAAGAAAAAATGCTTCAAAATTATAAGGGAACCTGAGAAATCAATCCAGCAGCTGCTATATGATGCAAAGAAGAATAACATAAGACTGATTGGGCTCAATGAAGAAACAGGAGAGAGTGGAGATGACATAAAAAATCTCTTCACAGAAATAATGGCAGAAAACTTCCCAAGCAGGGGAAAAGAACTTGACATACAGATAAGTGAGGCATATAGGACTCCAAATAGCCTTGATCAGAAAAAATCTACACATAGGCATATAATTGTTAAGATTCCAGAAACACAACAGAAGAACAAAGTTCTCCAAGCAGTCAAAGAAACAAATCACATACAAAGGAAGAAACAAATCACATACAAATGAAATGTATTTGTGTGTAAAATAATACAATATATAAGCTCTATTCTTATTAAATTGTTACTTGCCTTTCTAAATATAAAGTATTAAATAATACTCCCTTCTCCTGATGATTTTAAATGCCACTTCTATTATATACCAAATTTGATATAAACAAGTGTCTATTTTCAGATTTCTAAGTATATTTTAAGTATGTTTGTTCTCTAAGTATATTTACCTATTCCTGCACTGTGCAAATACTGTTTTATATAGTAGCACTTCATTATATATTTGTTACTTGAAAGTTAATGTCTTCATTTTCTTCTTCTCAAAACAGAATCAGCAGGGTTTTTCCTGTCCATTTTCTTCTTCAGGTTAATTTTAGAATCAGCTGATCAAGTTCTACTAAACTGTCAGCTATCAAGTTCTTGCACATTTCTTGTATTTATTTCTTTTATAGTTCTTGCTTCTTTTGTTCATTAAATTCTTTTTCCATTGCACTGATTTTTTACATATGTATCTGTTTGGAAAGTGATTGTCCACAAGCAACTGAAAACCAAATTACAGCTTAAAGAAACAGAAGGTTATATTACATAACAAAATGTTCAAGGTAAGCAGGTGCCAGTGTTGTGTAGTAGCTTGATGATGGCAATGGATAATTTTTGCCTCCAGTGGCATGCGATACCCATGTCAGCATTCTCACAAGAAGGAGAAGGGGAAAGAAACAGTGTGATGTCTATATCAGAAATGCAAAGGTTCCTCAGGACATTTGACCCACTTCTCACCAGCCTGAACTGTGGCACATAGCCACCTCCAGGTGGCAACAAAGGAAAGGGACATAAGAATGGGTATTAGGTCAACCAGTGTCTCCCACCTGGGTTATATAGTAATACTATTGCTTTGTGTTTCTTGATCTTACATCAGCTGCTTTGCTAACCACTGTAATTCATTTTAGTAGCATTTCAGCTGAGTCCTTTACATTGTCTTCATGGACAATTGCATGTCTATAGATAATGACAGTCTGTCTCTTTCAGGTGGATGCATCTCATTTCTTTGTTTTTCTCTCCCTTTTCTATAAAGTGATTTTTCTTTTGATCTTGCTTATTCCTTATTTTGTCATAGGCTTTCCCACTATTTTCTTCTCAAATACAATGATTTTTTGTAAAAAATATCAATAACCAAAGACAGCAATAATAGTATCATCGAAATTAAACTAGTTACAGATACTAATACAAAAGGAACCCTGTAAATCATAATCCAAGGCTTTAAAATATTTTGGTAAAAGAACTGTTCTATAAATTAAATTCTGTGTTGAGCTACAATACGAATATTCTATATGTATCTTTTAAAATCAGTGTATTTAAAGCTCTAATTTATAACATTTACAGTGAGACTAATAAAGGTATTTTGAAAACAAACTTTAAATTATGGATGATTGAGGCAGTCAAATTTGTTTTATTTTGATTGCTTAGTACCAAGAAATACAGATTCACAGAAATTGAAGAGTTTTAAATGATAAATGTTTTGTGCTTTTTGAAAAACAGAATATTAAAGCTATCTAGGTTTTGAAGTGTATGCTTTTAATACATAATTGTTATCTTTGTTTTGAGGAATTGATATATATGTATAAAATTTAAATATATACAATTTCTTGATCATTTTTATCCCTTTAACCCCTCCCTCTCCTCTCCGCACCCCCTTTCCTTGGTCTCCTTCCTCTCTTCTGTCTTACCATCTCTCCTTTATTTTACTCTTTAATTCACTTTTATTTTGGGTTTATAAGAGAAACTACATGATATTTAACTTTCTTTGTCTGACTTATTTTGCTTATGGCCTTAAATATCCATCCATTTCCCTGCAAATGACAAGATTTCATTCTTCTTTATGACTGCATAATATTACATACAGTGAACCCTCGAGTTACAACTACAAACAATTTGGGTTACAACCGGAATTTTAGATTTAACTTACAAACAAAGTCTTGAGTTACCACCTGAATACTGGCTGCTTGTGCTTCCAGATGGTCTCAGATACAGATTTAACCCTTAAAGAGTTCTGGAAGAAATATTACAACATCCTTTCTTGTAGGGGGCTAATTGAGAAACCCTGGGGCAATGTCTCTCTAAGGCTACTGAGATCTGCCTGTGTACAGGAGAGAATTTGAAGGCTGTGTAGAGGAGTCTGAGCCTTCAATTTACCAACTTGAGTTACAACCAGCCCTCATGAACAAATTGAGTTTGTAAAGTCAAGGACCCACTGTACACATATTTTCTTTATCCATTCATTTGTTCGTCATCTAGGCTTTGTTCAGAGTTTAGCTATCATGAATTGTGTTGTTATAAACATAGGTATGGATGCATCAATATAGTATGGTGTTTTTATCTTTTTTGGCCTTGTTACACTAGATGGTATCCTAACTTTTATCTGATGGATGCAAGGGACTCTTAAGTCCTTTTGAAAATGTTAATCAAAATTGATTTTTCAATTTTCTTAAAGTATTTTTGTCATTGTTGCTAATGTTAAGTATTGTTAGTTTTACTTTAGGATCACAAACTTTGGTCATTTTTGGTTGTTCATTTTATATAAATGATGATAGGAAGACTAGTTTCAGTAATATAGCAGTTAATACTGTACATGTCCTCTCTGGAGTGATGTTCACCTGTTTCCCCTACAAACAGGCCTCAACAACTCCCCACTGATCTAATAAGGATGCTACCACTGAAGCTTCTCAGTGTATTAGCCTCCTCTGCTGAAATGCTTACCTGCTATACCTTCCTTGTTCCCTATGTGTTTTAAAATTTACTTAAGTTCTGTCTTCTTCCACTTCCAGGGCCTTCTACCCACACAAGAAACTCACAGGCAGGATATTTCCTGATAGAGCTTTTGTGAGAGTTAGCCAAGAGTTCAAAACACCCCCACCAGCAGCTCGAAATAAGCCAGGGGAAAGGAGACACCTGGCAGCCTTTGCTATTCCAGTGAAAATTCTTTGGTGAATTATTCCACTTACTTCCCACCCACAAGCCCCTCTGGGACTACTCTTAAGAGTGGAACTGCTTTGAATCTGTGTTTCTTTTCTGCTCCCAGCTCAGGCTGTGTCTCTTTCCCTTTGGCTTTGTTTTCTGTCAATACTATCCCCTTTGATTCTCTATCTTCTAAGATTCTTTAGGATTTCTTGTCTGCTGATAAGATTTGTTTTATTTTTTAATGTGTTCATGAACTTAGTCTTTTAAAATATCTGTCTTTTCAAGGGTTGATGCCAGAAGTAGATCCGTGTGTTGGTCTGCCATCTTGATTTTGAGTTCTCCGGAGGGACACTTATAAAATGGTTTACAAATAATTTACATGTGGCTAGTTGATTGTCATTCATAAATCAAACAAAATACAGCTGTGTGGTGATTAATTGGTAAATAATCATCCTGTACTCTGGGAATCTTTTAATAATGCAAACAGTTTATTTGATTATTGTAATGTACTTTGCATGCTTTATTTTAAAGAAATGAATGTTGATTCCCTAAAGTACTGATTCAACATGTCTCATAGGATACTCACCACTTCTACCAACTTAATGATTTTCTGTCTATAGTCTATATGCTTGTCTTACCTTGGGGACAATTTCTTTTAAAACTTAGGCAGTTTCTTATCACATGTTTTCTTTAATGTGTGGCATCTAAAAGAGATGACATGAAAGTAGACTATCATTAGAGGAGAGGAAGGGAATGTGGGGTAGTGGGCGTAAAAGGGGGTAATGGCTCAAAATATATGCATCGAAATCCAATATTTTATAAAATTAATAGGCACTAATAAAATGTATTTTTAAAATAAGACATTTTCTAAGTATTTTGTGTAAATAACATTGATGCTAATGTTCTAACAAAAGTTCAATTTGCTGTATTTTGTTCTTTTCTTGTCTTTTTGGATGAGGAAAGAGGGTAGAAAAACCTGCTTGCTTCAGAAATAAAATTTTCCATTAAACAAAGCTATTATATTGAGGTAACAATACAATTCTTTTTATATTCAATTCACCTGCTTGTCCAGCAGGAGAGCCCTAAAGCTCACACGATGATGAGACTGATAAATTTCACTAAAAAGTTAGCAGTGACTTTGCTGACTGTGGGATGTACAACCTCAGTTGTTGTCACCATAAGCTCACAGCAGAATCTGCAGTTGTCTTTGGAAATGAAAGTGGATAATGGAACATTCCTGTTTTGATTGTGGGCTCTAGTTTCTAATGTTCAAACGTTTGATACTGATTCTATTAAAATACTATAGAACTTGTGCCAAATGAAGGGAAGATTGAGAATTTCTAAACCATGACACACTATAATTAATAAAGTTAAGGGGCCCTTATAATTCAGTTTTTCTAATAGGGTTATATAGGACTGTAAAAAATCAACAAATGGGAATTATTGCATTTATCTATTTTCTTTATTTGGAAGTACAGTAGTATAAAACCTATGGTACAGAGAAGACAGGGTAAACAGTCATGCTAGAAATTATGCCATAGCTCAGTAAAATATAATTAAATAGTAAGTACTGCTTTTATTCTAGGAACTTTCAGCTTACTGACTTAGAGATATGTTATCTTAGTTATAAATTTTTAATGCTAGCTGTTTTTCCTCTTCTTTCTTTTGGTTACCATAATATGCTTCCAAAGAAAGGAAGTTATTAGGTAAATGTGTATAATCCAGTCATCACTGGCCTACTTTGTAAGCTAATAAAGTTTATAGAATGAGTACATTGGACTATTTGCTAAAATGGAATTTTAGGATTATTTAAAAGGAAACAAGAGTTTTATGTATAGTTTTTCACAGTTTAGTCTTTGATTTGGATCTCACATTTATTACTGAGAAGTCAATATGCATACAACTGGGTATCCCTAAGGCCAAGAGAATGGAAAAATCTTTGGACAAACACTCCTGCTGAGCTAGAAATGTTGTTAGAATTTCCACAAAAAACTATCTCAATGTTTGTCTTTATTCTGATTTAAATCACACAGTGATTTGTTAAAGCTTTAAAAGTGTAATTTAATCTTGTTCGGTTTCCAAGGATGGGTGAACATACAATGAAATGAATTAACTAGGCCAATCATAATCAAACAGTGCAGAAAGCCAGGCAGACCCATCATATGCCAAGGGTGTCGCAAACAGATCTCATCCTGCCTGGGAAAATTCGACACTGTGGAGAGGAGGGCAGGTAACAGCAGAGGTAAGATATCCCTCAAGGAGGAAGCACATCTCCTTTCAGGAGATCTGGTCATGCAATTTTCAACATAGCACTACCGAGTTGTCATTGTATTTTATGAGTAGGTAAATTCTTCTGGGATTTATGGGGAAAAAAATTGGAGCTGGTCTGAAGGCAGCCTTTTCTTATTCCTTGTCTTGGCTAAAGATAATACCTTTATTCTCTCTGAGGATAATTGGTCCATGTAATAAAGTGACATTTGACCTAAACTTAAGCTAAGAAATTATACCTGAAGGGGTAACAATATAGCATTAAGAACACAGGGTCTGGAATAAGACCAGATGACCCTATAGGCTGATGTTGATACTGACTACTTATGTGACCTTGGATGAATGACTTCACTTCAGTAAACTTTGGTTTTTCCTCATCTGTAAAATGGGGATGATAACTTTGTGGTATTAAAGTTGGGATTAAGTGAGATAGATAACATAAGTGCTTAGCCCGCCAAATGACACATTGTAAGTTCTTGATAAACATAAAAATTATTAATATTATTATTATTGTTATTATTAAAGCAGTCAGAATACCAAAACTTTTCTTCATGAAACATGTATTTATTGAGCATTTATAGTGCACCAAACCAGGTGAGTACTACAAATGGAAAATATCTTAGAGACCAATGATGGTGATTTCTACTCTTGACCTTACTTCTTTAAAAGCAGAACTTTACAGTGGATCATCCACGTAAGCAGATTAACCCATTGCTCCACATTTTCATTTTTAATATATTTTAGTGATACTTAATGAACAGCTATGGCAACTAACTGCTGTCTCAAATAAAATATGGGGAGTTGGATTGTGATCAGGATTTTAGAAGAAAGGGGTCATAATTCTATGCTACTGTGATCTTTTCACATGGATTATTATTTTTATTTTTGCTTAAATCTGATGTATACTGATTTTCATGTGCCTAACCACTTCTTAGCAGGTGATTTTGCTTCTGTGCGTGCATGTTTGTAGTCATGTTCTCTTGTGTACCTCTAACAGCCAGAGGATGCATCATATCAGACTGTGGGGTGTGAATGTGCCACGCTCTTCATCCCCAAGCAAGTGTGCTCCCAGGCCCACCTTTCTGGAGAATGCTCTTTGGAGGAGGGTGGATGTGGGCCGGGGAATTGTCTGGGCTTTCCATTAATCTCTGAAGATGGGAGGGTGATCCTTCCACAAATATGGGAATGGGGGCTGCTGTGAGGCTGGCAAATAATAAACAATGAGGTTTTTTTTCACCCTGAATTCCTTCAGCTCCGCTCTCTGTAGTCCTCAGCAATAACTTAGCCCTTGTCTTTCTCACTGAAGGATTTAAATGGAATGACCTTAATTCTTGCTTTGTTTGCACTCTATCTTTTAAGGAGCTGCAATGAAGACCAAGACAAACAGTAGATTAACAGTGGTACCTTTTATAAGGCTGATTAGTTCCTAAAATATGCTGAAAGGAAACAAAACCAAAAAGAAAAAAAAGAGTGGAATGGGGGTGAGACAGCAGCTTTGTCGGTGAGTTTGAAACAGCTCCATTTCTTTCAGTAGTTGCAGATATTGACCTTCCAGTGAAATATTTTTTTGTGTGAGAAGGCTTTGCCAGGATTGCATTTATGGCATTAAGCAGGTGCTTGGTAAGTGTTTCTAAACAAATATTACTTCACTGCCTAATTTTGGGTTAAGGGGAGAGTTGTATGGGATGAAGTCAGTTGTACAGGAGTATCAAGTGGCTGACAGTCTCCAAATCAGAATTCTAAAGACGCTGTTCCATGTGGAGTCATTAAGAGGAGCAGAGCCTCTTAGAATCTCCCTCAGCTTCTCTGGATTTGAAGGAATTTACAGAGAAACTTCCAAGACACATCAGCTATATCCAAATGAAAACCAGAGCATTATAGTGTGGCAGAAGTGAAAGTGTGTTTCTGGAAAGAAAAAAATATATATAAAGCTACCCAAAAAACATTTCTGGGTATCAGCCTGTATTTTATGGGATGGGAGGATGTTCCTAAAATTGTTCAATTTAATTTAAAGTTAAATAAAAATGTGAAGGGCTAGAGTGCATTAATAAGATGATCTATCTGCCTATAATAATAGGATAATTCATATGCTCATTGTCAGAACAGAAAGGCTCCCAATAAGATCAATCATTAAACTCAATAAGTTTCATTCTTTGATGCCCTCTCAGATGCTCAGCACCACTTGTCTGCCCTTCTTTTCCACTCTGCCCCTATATTTCAAATTTAGTTCCATTAGGTACATGCTTGCATGATTATGAACCCTGATTCCATCATTTTCAAAGTGCCAAGCCATTTAAATACAGTACAGTCCTTGGCCATATTTAATCCAAACATTTACACACATCCAGCTCCTTCTTATCTTTTTAAGTAGAATGCAGAGCTTATTTTTAAATTATCTCCTCATTCATGTTCCATACAAGCATCAAGAGAAACTGTCCGTGGGATTTAAATTCTGGTCCACAGGTGCTGCTTCTAATTCCTAGTGTGGCCATTAACTCATACCCTCAACATTATTCTTGGCATGATATTGTTGTGTTGAGGCAAAAATAGCCATTTTTTTCTCTTCCAGAAGTTGTACTACCTGAAAGTGCCCTAGAGCTTTTGCTTTTGTTGACCTAATTTAAAGAACATTTAAAAATAAGGGTCCCCAGAAAAGAAACATCAATGGGAAGTTATGATGGTCGAAATGAGACTAGTGCTTACCAAAACTGTGGGGTGTAATTTCCTTCATCACATGTCAAACAGATATACATCAGTTTCAGGGAAGTTTCTACTGATCTGATGATGAGTCTTACCGTGACTTAAGCACTGGCACTAAAAGCAGGGCATCTCAATGGACAAGAATCATCTATGATTCCCTCAGATCCTTGGCATAGTCCAGTCCACAAATTCCCTTTCTATTTCCACAAGCTCACTCACCCATCAGTTTCTGGGCTCAGCCACTGAATTCACTCATGTAACGAGTGCACAGATGTCCCAAAGATTACCTCTCTTTCTACCCTTTCTGTTCAGAGATTGGCATAATATGAAATTTCTCTTCTCAGTTTTAAAGCAGTTGGACCAAATTACCTTTTTGCTTAATTAAACAAACATCTACGCACCCACTTGGTCCCAACCTGCCTTGTCTTATTGTGTACTTAAAAAAAGAATCTCCCAGTGGTGGAGGGGGCCTGCAGTAGAGACTGTGTGAAATCCCCAAATGATCACAACCATGCAATTGTCCTGGGTGCACTTCTTTGATAGGCTGCCATTTGTTCCCACTCACCTAGAGAGCTTGTGGATAGCCTGAGAGGTTTGTGTGCGTGTGTGCGTTTTAACAAATTTTCAAAAGTTGCCATGGGGAGAGAATAGCAAGAAAGCTCTTCAAAAAAGAAAATTATTTTCACAGCATCATCACCAGAAAAACACCCCTGCAATGGATATCTTTGAAGGTCGACTGCAATCTGAACTAATTGGGGAGGGAAGGGGAGAGCTTTCGGTTTTGCTCACCTTTTATAATGGGCCTCAGAGAAGTGATCGGTAGCCAAACGCTTCCTGCAATGAGTGGTTTGGGCACTTTCTAAGCAAAAAGGAATTCTCCTTCAGCTTCTTCTTGTTCATGTCACAGAGAGAGGTCACCACCTGCCCTCTTCTGCTTGCCACTTCTGATTATTGGGTAGATTCTGCTCCAAAAATCATCTTTTGTTGTGAGGACATTAATCTTCTCCCCAGTGTTGAAATGCTTGATAAGAAGGAGGGGTGGAAGCAGGAAAAATGATCTCAAAAGCCTCAAGATCACAGCAAAAGAGTATTATTTATAGGCCTTTACTGAAAATCAACTTCAATCTGTACGAATGTACTACATTAAACCAATAACAGACAACAAGCTTGTGAATATTTGGCGTGATGATGAAATTGGCCGAAGCCCTTGTGCTGTGGGGAGGAAGGAAGCACAATCGGGGAAGTGCTGGTACTCCTCTTTGGAGAGTGTCTGTTGTGATTGCTAGCTGGTTTCCACAGATCCTTGCTGAATATTATGCCATTAAACAGTATGAAAGAAAATCAAAATATATGTTTACTGGGTACTAAATAGTAAGTGCCCTTTCAAATGCTCTTTAATGGCTAGGCTTTAAAGTCATCGTGGAGCACCCTCAGAAAGCTAGAGCAGCGTGTTTCACAGATTTCTGTTGCTATAAACCACTATGAGGGGCTGAATGAATGCACTCTGAGACTTGTGAACACCCCACAGCTCTGGACCCTTAAAGGCATATCTGACACAGAACACAGCCTTCTGCCATGTACATTATAGTTTTAATTGAAAAATAGGTGATGTCTGAGCCATATTTTATGAAAATATATTCATATTTTATGAAAAACTGAATGACAATCAGTGTCTAGTCCCACATAATAAGTATACTTCCTCAGAAATCAGTTTTGGATGATGATGATGATGATGTGATATACATCTATTTAGCAGTGGCTAAATATGACAAAACACTTGTGGTGTGAAAATACAAATATAACCAAGAACATTTATAAACTAAGTACAGTTCTTGCAGTTTCTTGTTCGTAGTGTTTGTACTATGTTAACTGTACTATTACTCCCTGTAGGAACAGACAAGGAATAGAATAGGAAGTCCAGAAATAAACCATAAACATCATAAACTGAGGTATCTGATAAAGGGTGACTCAAAAATCAGTGGTGGTAAAAGAGATATTATTTCATAATTGGTTAAGGAATGACTGGTTAGGTGTCTGGAAAAATCTAAAACTGGATCTGTATCTCATACCTGTTCAAGGATAAACTCCAAATAGTAGTATTAACATTTTAAAAGAAAAACAAAAAAGAAACAACACTAGTGCTATAAAAATGCACAGGAGAAATCTTTATAGTCTTGGAATGAGGAAGGGAGACAAAAACCAGAAGCCATAAAAAAACTGGTATGACCTAAAAATCAGAACTTCTGCATGGACAAAACTGCAGCTTTGTAAAATCAAAGGTCAAATGACAAATTGAGAAAAATATTTGAAACTCATAGCACAATAAAGAGGTACATATCCCAAATATAGAAAGAAAAAAATTAATAACCCAAAATAAATATGGACATAATATTTAAACAGAGAATTAACATGAAATACAATTCGTTCTATAACATAGGAAAAGATATTTGACATCACTAGCAACAGAAATGTAAAAGAAAACTACATAATGGCATCATTTTATTTTTTCTAATTAGATTGGGAGAATTTCAATAGCTTAATATTTGTCAGCAAAGTTTGGCAAAATGGGTACTTTTTTATTCTATTGATGGCAGTGTAAATTGGAATAACCTCTACAGGGGGTGAATTTTACATTTTTTGTTCAAATTGAAATGCACATATATTCTCTAACCTAGAAATTTCACCTCTAGGATTTTATCTTTCACTTTTGCATATAGAAGAAATGACAAATGCATATGGTTATATTTTATAAAAACAGAATATCAAGAAGAGCACCAAAGTCCATCAATATGAATTAATTGTGAATTACAGTGTACCTATACAATGGAGTACTATGCTGTTGTATAAAGAAGAAAGGGGAAAGATCTCTATGTCCTGATATGAAAAGGCATCCAGATAGAGTGTAAAGTGCAGAACGGTGTGAATAATATGCTGGTATTTGTGCATGCAATAGAAAAGCTAAGAATCTCTATTAGCATTTCCTAATATCTGTGTATGAAATTCTGAAAAACAAAACAACATGAAATCCTAACAGTAATAGTTATATGTACAGGAGTAAGCGAGAACTGAAACCAGCTGGGTGTGGTGGCACATGGCTGTAATTCCAGCACCCTGGGAGGCTGAGGCAGGGGGATTACAAGTTCAAGTCCAGCCTGGGAAATTTAGCAAGTCCTTGTTTCAAAATAAAAAATTAAAAAGGGCTGGGGATGTAACTCAGTGTGAGTGTCCTGGGTTCAGTCCTCAGTACTAGGGCAGCGGTGGGGAGGACTAAAACAGATGGGTTTCAGGCATGCAAGAGAAACTTTTTCATAGTGAACCTTTATTCTTTTTAAATTCTCAAATCATATTTTATCAGATGTCATCGACATAAATCTTTGTATCATTTAGATAATTAAAACAGCTCCATAAAAATTAAATTATGCCAAAATTTAAAAAAAGAAAATTTGTAGCAAAAAATAATTACACCAGTACCAACAAAAGTATACATCTACCAAGGTAATGATGGAAGATGATTTAAAGCAGTTTTCATAGGAACAATTATTAATTTTTTCCTTTTCTCTGATGCTCACCTTTCTTTATCATATATCTATGCTATATTCCTCTACTTTCTAGCCAGAAAATCAAGAAAATTGAAAAATAGAAAAATAGAGAAAGAATTATTTTTAGTTAGCTTCAAGAACCTTTTTTTACCATTTGAAATAATTGTAGTCAGTTTCAATCTTGAAGAAAATTATTTGTGCATTCCCAAATTGGAAACTGACCCTAACACTATCTTACCACCAAAAGAAAATTCGCCTAATTCTTAATTCTGCTTCAATCTCAACAACTAACATTATATCTTTAGGTTAAACAGAACATAAGGTTAAAGTAACACAGCCTACAGAATCAAAGAGTTGATGCCACAATTGTATAGTTAAAAACTATATTTACTCCAAATTGCAAAATGGTAGGTATTGTATGTGATGTTTAAGTTGCAGCAATTGTTCTAGTAATAAATGTAATATTCAGCAGCATTTTTCATAGACTACTCAGTTCATCATTAGTGCCATTTTGCCTCTTTATAATAATGTGCACTTTCCTTTAGAAAGAGCTTGGTTATTTCTTTGGTTGGGCCTATTTGCTCCTTTTTTATGAGAGAATTTTCAATACTATGAAATGATGCAGAGCAAAAAAGGTCCATCCACTTCACTTGTGTTGCCTCCTGCATTACCTAAACCACAACAGAACAATGACAGACAACAGAGCCTTTCTCCTCTCTAACAATTCAGTCACCATGACAACCAGCAGAAGAACGTTGGGCCAGAAAAAAGCATTGAGCTTGAGGGACTAGACTAATCAAAAAATGGAATAACATGGCAACAATTACACTGATGAGTGAGAGGGAAGCTACAGATGCATTCAGACACCTATGGCACCGCGGACTCCACACATTCAGCATTTTGTGTTTAGTATCTTGTGTTTTTGAGAGCAGGTAAATAGACAAGATCAAATTGTGTAACAGAATGTCAGTGCTCTAGTTAAATAGAAAATTCCTTTTCTTTGGCAGTGCTACTTCAAGCGCATTGAAGAGGGTTTAGGGGAGATGAGGTTTTGAAGTGAAATGTGTAATAGATACAATATGAGTGCCACAAGGCAACGTTATTTAGTTTTAAAAAAGTAAACTTGGGTATGTACCCCTCCCCCCCTTTTTCAAATATATAGGCACAAATAAAGTGAGACTGCTGCTGGATTCGTAACCAACATGATCTTAAACACAGCTTCATGCCAGGAATATACATGGCTCACTTCAGTTAGCATGTTTCTGGGGTATATTGATTTCCATGACCTTAGGAGGGGCAATTCTAATGTCTGGAGAAAGTTAGGCTGAAAGCTTCGCAGTTCTGTGGTCAGATAACAGGAGTAGAGGGGCATTATCCCCATCTCCTGCCTCTACAACTGCCTTGATTTACCTTCCTCAGAATTTGTCCCCCTTTCTTGAGTTTAGTCCAATGTATACGTATTCGTCTTTTAAGTGGGATTTATAATTGACATTACTTCTTGATTGCAGACATAAGAAGTTGAGTCACAAATAAGTTTAATATACACTGACCTCTACCTGAATCTCTCTGATTACATTTTTCTCACTCTCTAATATGTAATGCTTTATTAATTTGGTGGATGTGTTTAGTGAATCACATGATCTGATTTGGAGTAATAGGCTTTTCCAAGGCAGAGTTTTCTTTCCCTCCCCTAAACAGAAAAATTCTAATTAGAATTATTTTATTAAATCATAAACAACAACTGATAATATCCCCTCAAGAAAAAGTAAAAAATATGAAATACCATGGTTCCTATAGAGAAATTATAGGTGAGGAGAAATGAGACTTAACCTTTTAAATTGTCCAGTTAAAATAATTTGAATTAGAGTGGGGTCATAAGGCTCCAATTTGCAGATTTTGAGCTAGTGCTACCGTCTTAGTTGTTTTCACTTGTTATTTGTTCTATAAACTAGTATAGCCAGTTTATTATTCTAGTTATTTTTGACTTCCTGTGACTTGGTTTTTATTTTGACTTTCTGTGTCTCAGTTTAGCTATCTATTAAATGGGATGCTTTTTAACTTTATGATATTATAAAAACATGAGGACAGGGCAGCAAAATGTGTCGCTTTCAGACAGCAACATGAGCTTGATTTGAGTCCATAAGTAAATGTTTATTGGTGGTGACTTTTCTGTATGAATGAATGAATGAATTACTCTCTTTATTTTGATCTTAGTGCAAGGCTAAGAGCTTCTAGTTGGGGATCTCTCATTAGGAAAATGACTCTAAGTTGTTTTTCCTGAGTTGATTTTCCTTTTGCTCATGTAAGAGAAAAAGCGTGTTAGAATGAGAGCCACTTTTAAACTGTTTATTCATAGCTCATTTACTTATTTAAAATTTTGAGGCCATGTATAATAGATAAAGTGAAATAGGAAGAAATTGTTCAAAAGGAAAGGGGAACTGGGAAGGGAGGAGGGGGAAAAGAAGGAAGAGAAAAGAAAAAAAATGAGAAAAGAAGGAAAAAATAGAAACAAAGCTTCTATTAAATAAGGAAGGAGGGGGGTTGAACGAGGAGAGGCAATTGGGAGAAAAAGAGGAATCAAGATATACCATGTACAGGTACAAATTCCGTATGATGAACGTAATCGTCATGTGTATTTAAATTGTACAGCTGGGGATTTAGCTCAGTGGTGCCGCCGCTTGCCTTGCAAGCACAAAGTCCTGAGTTTGATCTGGGGTATAAATAAATAAATAGTACCAATAAAAT
>NW_004624838.1:578733-592668 GCF_000247695.1 Heterocephalus glaber | reverse complement strand
TTTTTGGAGGCAAATTTAATTAAATTTTTCAAAATTAAAAAATTAAAAAGTTTGAAGAAAGTCACAAAAGAAGTGGAGTTCTGATATAACAGACTCATAAGACAATAGACATGAAGTGACAGTTGAAGAAAAATTCATATCAAGAAATTCTGTCAAAAATAATACAATTTCTGATTTGGAGCTTTCCAGCAGTGCAGAGAGAAACCTCATGGATTATAGGGCCCTTTTTGACTAATCACAAAAGTCATGTTGGTTCTTTTAAGAGAAACAACCTTTTTCTGGCCCTCAACTCCTTCCGGAGGAACTTGCCCTGGGAAGTGGTATGAGGGAGGTGGCTTTCAGCACCTTTGGGGACGTACCTGCCTGGAAGCAGAGCTGTCCTCCTCATGTTGGCAAATGTGCATCCGGAGCCAGCTACAGAGGAGTCATCCTTTTCCTCTCTGCCATCAGAGGAAGGATAGGGGCAAAGGAAAGGGAAAAGGACATGCTGTCCTGGGCATAAAAAAGAAATCTCAGTCTTGGAAAGTGAGTTACAGTAGCTTATTTGGAAATCACCATTAAGAGGCAGGCTTGAATTTGGCCAAAGTATTTGTTTATACCAAAGACCTCCTTGATTTAAGGGTAAAGCAGCTGGTAGTTGGGTATGGGGAAGGGGCTCATCATGTGTAGTGGGTCTCCTCCCTGAAGAAAGCCAGAGGAGTTGCCGCAGATTTCATGTCAAATACAAAGAGAAAAAAAGGTTTTTCTATGAGATTATTGTGAAAAGGTGAGAAAACAGCTAAATCAGCTTTGTAGGAGATAAACAGTGATATCTTAAGTAGAACTACACTTTACAAAAGCCAGATAATATTTTAGACAATATAAGTGTGACCATTCTTTCTATACAGACTCTGATATTTTACTTGACTGCAAAGAAAAATCTTCTTATCAGTTTTAACACCCTTTTCTGAGTTGCCAGATAAAAAGCCACAGCAATTGGAATAAATTTATCTTTAAAATATTTCTATTATGCTCAGTGACAGTGCTGTTACCACTAAGGACTTCTCTAGTATGTATTTTTTTCCTATGGATGAAGCAGGAATCAAAAAGGACTTTTCGCTTTGCCTCAGGAGAACAATACGGGGCATGCAAACACTGAGCCTGGCATTGCCTTAAGCTTGAAAATGCTTTAGGGAGCCAGAGGCTCCGTGCACATGCATGAAGGCAAGAGCCTTTATATTCTAGGAAATTCATCACAATATGACAATTTTGTGTGAGGTTCCCACACTGAGTTTGTGTCAGTCTAGTTCTCCCTCTTTCATTTCCCTGAGTGGCCTCACACATTCTGAAATATGTCTGAAGGAGAGAGATTCACTGAAAGTTCAGATTAAGGGAAAATGTCCATTGGTATAGTTCACTTTCTCCCACCCTCGCTTTCTTTGTATGATAATGAGGTCGGCCACTTAGGAGGTATTTTAGCCCCACAAAAATAAGTATTCTTACCTTGCCTGATCTTATGTAAGTTAAGCTGGCATTTTTTGAACACATTATTGGAGGACCTATGCTCTAGGCCGGGAGCCAACTGAAGATGTTGAGTACTAGTGACAAACAAGTAGGCTATGGGTCCCTACACAGAAATAGGAAAAGCCAATCAGCAAAAAAGTTATAAGGCCTGGCCAAAAAAAGATAAAACCAGAATGTGAATCCATTTGTACATACAATTCGGAGGCTCATGTAACTTCCTTTACGTTGTGCGGCCTCTGTTGATGAGAGTTCATCTTATGCTTTGTGAGTTTCCTGGAGTTAAGGGCACTTACCTGGGGATTCAAGGCACAGTTTGCCATAATTTTGCTGGATAATCTTAGGAGAATTAAATTCTCTAGCCTCAAAAATTTTGTCTATATAATGAGAATTCTAATACCAATCTCCTAATTATGCCATGAAGCTTAAACGAGATTGTGTTTTCAAAGCATATAGCACCATGCCCAGCATACAGTAAGTGCTTGGTAAGTGTAAAGGGCATTATCATATTTTTCACTATGGCTATTGTTTTGCCCTGAAAGACCTCTGGGCTGTTTGCTTTCCCCTAGAATTGAAGTCTCTCTGCCTTCTTTCCTGGCTTGTTTTGCCCCTTGGCCTATCAGAGTTTTTGCTCTGACCTGAGGCTATACTTGTCATTATTTTTCTGTTCATACTAGGAGTCTCTGAGAATGAAACAGAGAATTGTCCTTGTGCTCAGGGGCACACATGTGACTTTATATAATAGTCATTAAATAAGCATATTAACATACAGAAAGCAGCATCATTTTCTGGAATGAAAAAATAGACATGACAAAATGTATGAAGGCAATTATAAATATTAAAGCCATTTCCCCGAGGCTATTGTCTGCACCTGCCATAACAGAGAGCAGTAGGGATGGCTGAACTGAGAAAAGTGGACCCAAGGGAAGGACTTGGAAATTTCAGCACCTATGATTTCTGATGCTCACACATCACGCTCCATCTGTAAGTATTCTTTCTCGTTAGACTGGAGATGACATGGACTTACTCATCTATGTCACCGTAGTGTTGGTCATGATGAATGGCATATAACAATGTGTGTTAACTTTTATGGAATGAGTGAATTTATGTAGAGTGAGCCCCAAATTCCATTACTTGTTTGTTGGTTCAGAACTTACACTATATTTCAAAAAGACTAGAACACCATATGCCAAAATGTAATGTAGAGCAGTGGTTATTTTGGAGTTCTGGAATTTGGAAGTGATTTTTTTGTGTGTGTTTTTAGACTTTTGTGGGGTGATAATATTACACAAATTGATTTTATCAAGAGAAGAATTTTATTTGTTGGGTAGAAGACATTGGCATTTCTATGTCAAGGAGCAACATGATGCATGCTGCAGCTTTGGAAAATTCAATGTGATGGTGGTTTGCAGCACTGTCCTTGTCCTATCTTGTAAGTCACTGAAAAGACCATAGTTAATATGCCTTTGTTATTCAAATTACATCATTCTTTCATGGGACTCTGAGAACTTTGTGGCCTTGATTGAATACAGCCTTCCAGTTAGGGGACTGGCATGACCAAGCCTAGTGGACAGGAAATCAGAGAGATTATGCCTTTGATCCAAATTTAAGGTTCTATATTCTGCTCTCCTACAAGCTAGCATGAAATGTCCTAGCTCAGAGTAACTTATTCCCTCCGAGCCCCATGCTAAATGCTCACCGATATAAGCAATCAGCCAGGACGCCTAATTAAGTTTATTTTACAAGCAACATCATTTTTATTGCCTTGAGAAAGTTTCATTCTTTCTCCTTTCTCTTTTTTGGAACTATTCTAGTAACTGGTTGCTTTCAACAATGATGTATATACTTTTTGCAATATTTGAAGTCTCCAAACTACTGCTTCTAACGGTTCTGTGATATTGTTATAAAAATGATGAGGACTGAAAAACAAGTTCAGCAAATACTTCCCTCTGAGACCCCCACAGTTTATTTTGAAAACAATGCATAATAAATCATAGTGCTTTTATATGACTTTGAAGAGGAAGACAACTATGTGTCCTAATGCAAGTTCAATGGCTGGCTGGTTGGTTATTTGGCTTTCTGGCAATCACAGACTTCCTGGGCATTACAAGCACCTTCCACCCCCTCCAAGTCACCAAAAGACTTTTTCTCTGATAAGAACTAATTATTGAGAAGACAACACCTTGGATTAGGAGGAAGTGAATGGGTCATACAGTGTGAGAAATTTGCAAGGTGAGTTAATCTTGACTAGATTATATATAGCTTTTTAAAAATGATTAATGATAGCATAAACTAGATTTCCCCAAATATAGTTTATAATTTAGCACCAAATTAGGTGATTTGGGAAGATAAATCAATCAAATGAATTAATATCCACTGATACATTAGCTAACTAATGCTTCACCTTTCCCAGGCACATGCTTTTTCTTAGTTAGCATGTGTCTATTTCTAAAAGCCCCTCAAAGAATGTAGCTAAAGGTGAGAACCTGGGACCCTGAAGATGTCTTCCACTTTGAGGAAGGAAATGTCATATTCCATCCAGAAGGAACTGCCTAATATAGCTCCTTACCTAATGTCAAAAAATCATCTTTTCAGGCAAGTTTTCAGAAAGTTGAGTCAAGCCCTTCATCACTTTAGACAAATTTTAAATACATTCTAGAAATTCTGGTTTGATCTCTCTCTCTCTCTCTCTCTCTCTCTCTCTCTTCCTCCCTCCCTCCCTCTCTCTCATCATGTAGTGTTAGAGGGTTTTAATGGGTTAAATGGTAGTACCCCCAAAGATATGTCCATCCAGAACCTCAGAATGCGACCTTTGCAAATTAAGATATGAATCCTGAGAGGATCTCCTCCTGGATTATTATCCCCCAATCAATGACAAGAGTCCTTATAAAAGACAAAAAAAGTAGAAGATGGAAATACAGAGGAGAACATCATATGAAGAAGACAGAGGAAGGAAAGGGGAGAAGGGAAGGGGAGGAGAGTTTGGACTTATGCTACCATAAGCCAAAGAACACTGTCACAAGAGGCTGGACAGGGCAAAATGGGAGTCAAGTTTTCCCCTAGAAACGTTGGACAGTCAAAGCCCTGCTCATACCCTGAGTTTGGACTTCTGCCCTCTAGAACTGTGAGAGGTTTGTGTTGAGTTAAGCCATATAGTTTGTGGTTATTTTCTACAATGCCTTTAGGAAACAAATACAAGTATGTTCTTTGATGTTTATAGTGCTAAAGGGTGTCACAGTATTTTTGGGAGGTGAGGCATTGTTTCCTAGCATCATTTTTTGAGAGGTCTGGATTTGGCTAGTTTGCCAGGGCTATATTATTTGCTAGCACCTGATGAGGCATCAAGGATGTTAATACTTACCACCATAGGACCTATAGCCTAGTACACAGCTAGTGGGTTTTGGTCAAAATCTGATTGTGAATACAATATATTCATTATGCAATTTCTGAATAAATAATTTTCCCCTTTTCACTGGGCGTTCACCTTTTTCAATGACTTGAGAGAAGGAACACCAAAGGTGTGAACAATAATTAACTTCTGATTGCAAGGTAGAGCCAAAAAATCTGTTTTGTTATCAGTTCTCCAAATCTCTGAGAGATCAAACATTTGATTAAACATATTTCAGCAACAGAAACTACTGAAATGGCTTTTGAACTAGTTTAGTCACACAGCTGTATATTTACCTTCTACCTAATGAAACAGTGTCCTGTGCTCTGCTCATTTGTTTATGTGCTTGAAGGTGTTGGGTCTCCACATGTATTCATTCCACCCTTTCTTAAACATCAAGGAAATGATTCAATTCCAGAAATATTTGGCCAGTGCCTACTATGTGCTCTGTACACTATTCAAGTTGGGTGGGTTAGAGCAAAAAGTATAAGGAACAACTTCAAGTGCTTCTAGGCTAATTGAGGAAGGACAATGACCCAGTAATGCTTGTGACAAAGATACCTTCACCATCCAAGAGACACGCTTGGAGAGCTAACCAGGCAAATGCCACTATTCCCTGCTGCTTTCCTCTTCTCTGAAAGTTCCTGGTGTTCCCTACCTCCTCCCCAGGGCTCTCCCTCCTGTATCAGCCATTAAGTGGAGCAGACCCACAAGATTCTTTTCTTCTTTCCTTCTCTTTTTATCTCTCTCCTTGGACAACAAATTCCATGCTTCTGTTTCTAACAAAGTTTCAAAATTTTCATCTTCTACCCAGAGCATTTCTCTGAACTCTGAACTGCTACTTACAACTACTGGACAAGCTTGGATGTCTTAGAGACACCTCACACCTAGCTGATAAATAAACCTCATGATCTTTGACCACTTGCCTCCAATCTGATCACCTTCAATATTCTATCCCTAAAAACAATGAAGACAGAGACAAGGGAGATTATCTTTGATATATCCTCTCCCACACCGTCATCTTTAAGCCATCATGTAGTCCTGTGAATTTTACCTTGTAGATTTTTCTCAAATTCATTTGCTTGTCTACATTTCCACGACTAACCTCTTGGTCTAGTGTATATTGTAATCTGATCATGGGAGTGAGTTCTCCTCACCTTTACCACGTGTATTCTATTGGTTAGAAGCAAATCATGGGTTCTGCTCATCCTGAAGGTGAAATGACATTGGCACAAAATGAAGAAGCAACAATTGTGGAGCCTCTGAAAATTCTGCCTCTCATTATTATCAAATTCACCTTACTTCCTCAAGGAAGATTTCCCCAACACAACAATTAGGCCTAATCCCATTTTTCAGGCTCGTATAATACCGTCCGAATCTTTTTCCTGATATTTATCACAATCACAATTTTAAAAAATCAGTTATATGACAGTCTGGTTAATATCTATCTCCCTTACTTGTCATTCCCATGATGGGCTGTTTGGATGGCCCAGAAGGTGCAGAACCTCAAAACTATTTTTTGAATAAATTGCCAGAAAAGCCATGGAAGCTATATTTTATTACTTTGCCTATTCTTTGTTGTATTGGTCTCTCATCTAGAAATCACATAAAGTCTTACTTCTGGGCTACTTAATGGGTCAACTCCCACCTCTACTGCAGGAATTCTGGCTATAAGGATCCAATGGAAATTTTACTGAAAAAAAGGAGAAAATAAGCCTTTATCCATCATCATGCAAATGGACAAATCATGGTTTTTCAAAGTCTTAGCAATAATATGCATTTCACATTGACAATAACTGTTAGAATTTGGGGATAGAATGGTAGCCTTCAAATTTTATTGGTGAATAAAAGTTATGGTAGTTTGTTTATTTTTGTCTTGTTTTCTGGAATACCACGTGGTCAAAGGATCGATGCTAAACCACTGACAAATTAACATCACTGTGTCTCTAATGAGAATTATATCCTCATGTTTGAGCAATTTTAGAAAAAGTTAAACCATTGACAAGTTGGTATGATTGTGTCTCAAATGGGAATGTGTCCTCATGTATGAGGATTTTTAGGAGACAAACAAATTTGTGAAGTCCTTAGGTAAGTTTTCACTTTTCTGAAAACAGCGTGTTCCATTCAGTGGCCTAGTATCATGGAATCTTTTATTCAACTTTGTGAAGGTGGTCACCACCATCACCACCTCTGTCACCGTCGCTGGAAATTCTGGAGTATTTATTTGTGCCAGGCTTGCACCAATCACTTTATATGTGTTATCACCTTGACTTATTACAATCCTTATAACGTTAACCCTATGCCAGTGGTTCTCACTTTAACAAGCAACAGATTCACCTGGACAACTATTAAAACACAGACTGCTAGTTCTCACCCACTTCCAACTCAATAAATTTGGTGTGGGGCCTGAGGATTTGCAAGTCTAACGAGTTCCCAGAAGATAAATATGATGCTGCTGGTTTGGGAACAAATTGTTAAGAATTGCTGCTCTATGAGGTAAACATTCAATATTTAAGTGATATAGAAAGTAAGTGGTATAGCCAGGATTCAAATTCAAGTTAGCTGAATTTGAACCATTAGGTAACCATTAGGTAACATAGCCAGAATTAAAATTCTTGCTTTAGCATCAGCATAAACCAGTCCTTAGACAACTCAAAACATTCTCAGTCACCTTGGTCTATTTCAAGTAACCATTATATACTCATATTTTGAATGACCACTTCATTAAGTTTCAGTATATTAAAATATGGAAAGACTTAAAAGATTTTATTAAGATGATAGTTTGAAAATCTTGATCAAAAAACATAGAGAAATTCAAAAGACATTTGAACAGTTGACTGTAGAAAAAAACCTCAATTTATTGCTCATAGATGAAAACAGATTGGTTAAGGTCTGATCTCAGTTAAATCAAATCCTTTTCTTTGGGGACAATCTGATAAGCAGAGAGGAAAACTCAAAGTCATACCTGGAAATCTGAAGTTTTGATGTAACAGAAATTGGTGTTCACATGTAATTTTCAGGTCTAGCTTAAATAAGACTTGGCCTGTGCTGTTCACATTCTGCAACTAGAAGCTGGACGTGGAAACTCTACCATTGTATGCTCATCTCCATTGCTCCTCTATAGACATCAGCTCTGATACTAACTTTATCCAAGGGCTGGTTTTCCAGCTTGCTTCAATAACCAAGCAAATAGCACATTAATCTTTCTTTAGAGAGTCACATGATTCTCCCCAACTTCAGAAGCATATTCTAGATTTGTCAAGGTATCTTTTCTTTATTTTTCCGCTCTTACTTTTCATTATTCCTTAATAAAACATTTGCTCCAGTGAGCAAATCTGCTCTTCCTGAGTCTTAACTGTTTTTTTCTCCATTTCCTTTCCCTTTCCCAATTATTATAATTCTCTACTTTCGAACTCAATTCAGCACACATTTCCCCCTAGCAATCTTTCATAATTGACTTTATCTGAATTCCGAGGGTGAGGTTAAGGCTAAGTTTCTCCAGGAGATAGAATTAGACTCTGTAACATTCTTTACCAGGGATCCTCTAGGCAAATATTAAATGAAAGAAAGAGTTCATTCTCAGCAGTTTTGTCTAAAGTCAGGGAAGAATCATTGTATTTTCAATACGCAGAAACTACATGAGTAATAAGCAGACTGACTATATAGGAGTAAGCAAAATCAAAGACAGTGTCTGAATTCTTCCAACTTAGCAGTTTGATGATTTTGAGTAGTATCATTATTCCTGAGTCTCTTTCACCTGTAAAAAGTAGTTATTAGAATCAGTACATTAATGAGCCTGTTAATTGATTAAATTAGAAGCCCCTTGACCAACAATAACATATATACAGACATTGACACATTATATGATATTGTCTATTAGAATGGTTACAAAACAATTCAAAGCTCCATTAAAAACTGGTTACACACCTTAAAACTAGCATAAGCTAAGATACAGAAAGTGGAGTGTAGCTGGATTCTACATTTTTGCTCAATCTAAGCAATGTTTACTGTGACTATAAAGGCAAACCAGTGTTATAGTGCTAAGCAATGCTAGACAGTTTCAGCTCCTTTGTTTTCCTATCCTGCTTTCTGCCTGAAGAGTCAGCTCACCCTTCTCCTGAGAGCAGCAGGTGGGTCAGAGTTCCTGGGCATTGGTGAATTTGTCCTGCATGAAGGAGGCAAGCACAGAGGTTACGGCAGGATTTCTTAGGATTCAGAGCCAAGATGTCCTTAGCCCTTAGGAGCAGAAAATTAGCTACTGCAAGAGAACTTTATAAACAGAACTAGGCAATCTCTCTTAAATATTTTCTCAGTATTCATCTTTTTCTTTTTTCTTTTTCTGGTACCAGGGATCAAACTCAGGACCTTGCGCATGTGAGGCAGGTGCGGTGCCACTGAGCTAAATCCCTGGCCCAATTTCTCTTTTTCTTTGTATTCCTTTCTCCTTGCCTACTTTACCTTCTTCACTTTTGTTTCACTATTCCTAAACCATTTCGATGCATACACTTGCACACACTCATGTCTCTGTCCTCATTCCATTCCAGAAGAGGAGCTTTCTCATCATTAACACTTCTCATTACGAGGACCCTCTTATAACCCACCTGAAAGACAGTTTTCCTTGGCTTATGTGGTCAACGCTGAGGGAAGAAAGCAAAAGGCCTGAAGTGACAGAGATGGATGAGCCATCTGAGGGAGGAATGTGCTGAGGGGTATGGACTGTCTCACTTTCCCTTCACAGCCACCAAGCCATGGGGAAACAGCAGTATAAGGTCTCCCAAAAGATCTGTACCATTTGTATAAAATCAAATATACAGAGATTGAGAATAAAATAGTGCAGTCACCGGGATGGGATAGAGGGAGGAAATGTGGAAATGTAGGTCAAAGCCTACAAAGGAGCAGATGTAGATGATGTAGCCTACAATGTAGCTGATATGAAAGTCCAAAGATCTAATATACAATATGAGGACTATAATTAAGAATAGTGGATTGTAGTCAAGATTTTTGCCAAGTAAGTAGATTGACACATACACAAAATAGGTTAATAGGAGAGATGATGGGTACGTTAATGTGCTTCATTATAGTACCCATTTTACCATCTGTATGTATCTCATAACCTCATTCAGGTGCTGTTGTATAAGGTACTGTTGTATACAGTACCTTAAATACAGATGGTGAAATTTGTTGTTTTATTTTATTTCATATTTTTTGGTACTGGGGATTGAACTCAGGACCGTGTGCTTGCGAGGCAGGCATGGTGCCACTGAGCTAAACCCCAGGCATGAAATTTGTTATTTTAAAAGGAGCCATGGTAAATTATTTTTACAAACAAATGCATAAGTAAAGTGAAATATGGAGGCATTTATGTTTCATATATACACTCTTATTTTTACAAGTGTATACTTGCAATACATAATAGTTATGTTCATTATGAGAAATGCATGTATGTAAGAAATCTCACTTATTTTTTACCCCTGTATTCTTCTCTTCCTATTCCCAATTCCCTCCCCCACCTCCAAAAAGTCTGTCTCATTTCCTATCATTTCTCTTGTTTTATTCATGAATTTATTTATGTTTTAGGTCTCTCATATCAGAGAAACAGTGTGATATTTAATATTTTCTGTCTGACTTATTTCACTTAGTTATGGTCTGAAATTTCATCTGTTTACCTGCAAATGATACAACTTCATTCCTAATGACTGAATAATATTCCATTGTGTGTGTATATATATATATATATATGCCACATTTTCTTTATCCATTCATCTGTTGATGATCATTTGGGTTGTTTATGGACTTTAGCATTTGTGAATTGGGCAGCTAGAAACATGGGTATGGATTTGTCACTACACTACCTTTAATTTTTTCAAGAATATACTTGAGAGGTTAAATGGAATTTCTATTTTTTGTATTTTAAGGAATCTCCATAATGATTTCCAGGGTCATTGATTAGTTTACATTCCCACCAATAATCTGGAAGTGTTCCTTTTCCCAATATCCTGACCAGCATTTGTTGTTTTTGTGTTCTTGATGATAGCCATTCTGACTAGGGTAAAATTGAATTGCAGAATTGTTTGGATTTGCATTTCCCTCATGACTAAAAATGATGAATATTTTTAATGTACTTATTGTACTACTTCCCTTTTGAGTTTGTTCAATTCATCCATCCATTTATTGATTGGGCTGTTGAAATTTTGGGGTTCTTTATATGCTCTAGATATTAATCTTCTGTCAAGTGAAACTGGAAAAGATTATGTCTCATTCTGTAGGCTTTCTCTTCACTGTGTTAGTTATTCTCCCTGGTGTTCAGGAAGAATTTGATGTACAGTAGTCATATTTGTTGATTCTTGATATTATTTGCTGTTGCTATTGGAGTTTTATTCAAGAAGTCTTTGCCTGTGCCTATGGTTTCAAGGATTTCTCCTATGTTATCTTCCAGAAGTTTCAAAGTTTCTGTTTTTATATATAGTTCTTTGATCCATTTTGATTTGATTTTATTACAGGGTGAGAGATAGATATGGACCTAGTTTCAATCTTCTTCATGTGAATAACCAGTTTTCCAAGGAGCATCTGTATGATTTTGGCCCCTTTGTCGAAAATCAGTGGGCTGTAGGGGTTGTTTCTATGTCTTCTGTTGTATTCTGCTGGTCTGCATGTCTGTTTCTTTGCTAGTACTACATTGTTTTGTTGCTATAGCTTTGTAGTGTAAGTTGAAATGCTGTATTGTGATGTCTCCCTCTTTGCTCTTTTGCTGAGGATTGCTTTGACTATTCTAGGTCTCTTCAGGTTCCATATGAATTTTAGAATTGATTTTTCTCGTTCTGTGAAGGATGTTATTGGTATTTTAGTACAGATTGCATTAATCCTTTTGATAATATGAACATTTTATGATATTAATTCTGCCTATCCAGGAACAAAGGCTGTATTTCCATTTTATAATGTTCTCTGCAATTTCTTTCTCGGGAGTTCTATAGTTTTCATCACTGAGGTGTTTCATTCCCTTGGTTAGGTTGATTCCTAGGTTTTTTTTTTTTTTAGGACTATAACAAATGGAATTGTTTTCCTAATTTCTTTCTCAGTAGGGTTATTATTGGTATACAATAATGATATTGATTTTTGTATACAAGAATGATTTTTGTGTACAAGAATTGATTTGGTATACAAGAATGATGTTGATTTTATATATATTTTATTTGACAATCTTGGAAAGAATATGTCATTAACTATCAAGCTAACCTTTTGCTTTCCTTAACACATATCAAACAACAAATAAACCAAAATTTAATCTCCTAATTTAAAGAATTCTAAACATGTCACATCATATTTCAAATAGTTTAGTTACTTTATTAGTAATAGGAGATAAATATATAAAATTATGAAAATTATATTAATCTTTTAAAGCCATTGTTGAAAACTAATCTATGGAGGTTAAGGGTAGAGATTAACTAAAGTGATGGAACTTTCTGGAGTAAAGATAATGTTCTCTCTCTTTCTCTTTTTTGTAATGGCGATCGAACTCAGGACCTTGCGCTTGCCAGGTAGGTGCAGTGCCACTGAGCTACATCCTCAGACCCAAGATAATGTTCTATATCTTAATAAGGGTTTGGGTTGAAGAACTGTTTGTATTTGTCAAAGCTGGCACACTTATGCATTTTACTGCACATAAATATTACTTCAAAAGAAAATAAAACAAATAATTAAAATATAGTTAATGATGTGCATCCTTGAGTGGTTAAAAGAAAGTGTATTGATGCCTACAGTTTATTTGAAATGCTTTGAAAGGTAAAGTAATTAGAATGGGTAATAAATTGGTAGATAATAAGGTAAGTGTAGAAATTAATTATGTGAATGGTTAAATGTAAATTGTGAATGAAGGGATGTCTATTATAAAATCCTTTAAACTTTGCTCTAAAACTTTTAATAATAAAATGTAGAAGAAAATCATCATTGAATAATTTTACACTATTTACCAGCTATCTTTGTCATTTTGGAATATCCCAGTTATTCTGGCTATGGAATAAAACCAAAACTATCATAGAGTTCATGGTAGCTTTTGCTATTGTATTTCACAAACATCACCCAACTTTGTATGGTTTCTGTATAAAATAATTTTTATGGAAGTGATGCTTTTCTTTCATTGAGCATATATTAGTAAAGAACACTAGTTTTGAGGTACAGAGAAGCAACATTAAACTTCTTCCATAGCACCAACATTGTCCTGTAATTCCTGCCACATTAATCATAAATTAATTAATCTGTTTCAAATACTGTACTTCTGTGACTTTTAAATTTATATAATGTAAAAATTGCCAAAGATAATGAATAGACCTTGAAGAATAAGATCACTAAGCATCAAAAAGAGAGGAGGAAAATGTCTAGTTTTATCTCATCGCTCAGAGTGCCTAGCAGAGTAAATGCTGGATGAATGTTGGTCCACAGTACAAAAGCTCAAAGGTCAAATTCTTAAACTCACTGGAAAGGAACCAAGTTGATTAGAAATAAACTGTTAGTTTAGTTGGTGATCAAATTTCAGTGTAAGGAATTCTTAGGTGGGGAGAGAACTTGGAGGTTATGCCCTGATTTGTGGCCCTCTTGGGAGAATGAGACACTGTGCCACAAAACTGAATATTGTGGTTTGCTTAAACCTCTAAAATAAATCCATCCAAATAAATCAAAGTGATGTCTCTGGTAGACCTAGGTGTTACATTTCTAAGCAAAATTTTGGATGCCCATTCTTGGAATGGTATTTAAAGCCTACAGCACTTTCTGTTTGCTATTGTCAAAGAATATAGATTTGATATTTAAAACAAGAAATTCATAGAGACCACCCTCATTGAGTGGGACTGGCTTTGGAAAAGAGTTCAGATGTAAACTCACCCTGATGTTATATAAATTTGTTCTCAAAATTCCAAAAGAGGAATTTCAAATACAGTAAAACCTTGGTTTGCAAGATTAATTTGTTCCAGAAACAAACGTAATTCAAAGCACTTGTATATCAAAGAGAATTTCCTCGTAAGAAATAATGGAAACTGGGATGATTCATTCCACAA
>NW_004624838.1:494811-578633 GCF_000247695.1 Heterocephalus glaber | reverse complement strand
ACAAAATAATAAAGAAAATATAAATAAAAATAAACAAATTAACCCAAATTTACCTTTGAAAAACTTTTGTGGCTGGTGTGAGGGAGGCAAGAGAGAGGAGGGTTATTGTGTAGGACAACTTTCATCATCACTAATGGAATTACTGCTATCTATTGCCTCAGTGGAATCTTTTTCTTTTTGTACAGCTTTAACAAGGAACCTATTCAATGACACTTGCTTTTGCCTACTTTTGATGACTTTGTGGAAACATGACATTGCATTGTTAACTAGATTCATTGCTCGCACAGCTATAACCTCATGCAGGTGGTGATTTTCTACAAAATTTTGCAGTTTTTACCACATTTTACACAAGAAGAAGGAGGAGGAGGAGAAGGAGAAGGAGAAGAAGGAGGAGGAGGAGAAGGAGGAGAAGGAGGAGAAGGAGGAGGAGAGGGAACAGTAGGGAGAGGGGAGAGGAGAGAGAACCATTGGTTCACTTGTGATCATGTGATGTTCTGTGTCACATACTACTCATATTCCAAGACATCACTTGTTTATAAAATTAATATTTATTAGAACGGTTACTTGTTTTGTAAGAACAAGTTACTTGCAATCCAAGGTTTTACTGTATATCTTTAATATTATCAGAATACATGCAAATCTACTGCAGTGATTACTTTGAAAGACAAAAGTTGGGGGAAAATATAGTCATACCTAGAAGCATAAGCACAACTCCTAGTGTATTGTGTAAGGAGACTTGAAAGCAAAATGAGGTGTCTGATGAGTCGTGGCCAGTACCTTGAAAATATAAGAGAGTATCAGATAGCGTGGGTGGGAATAGGCAGAACTCATGTTCTGTAACAAGTTGGGTAACAAAAGAATAGGAAAACAGGAGCCTTAAATCTTCATCAGTTTTCTCCTGCTATCGAAGACACTCCATTGTTATGAAACAAAATGTTTCAGAGACTATTTGCTTTATTGTATTGGTACTTATATTTATTCTGACTTTTAGTTTATCCAAGTTTATTCTTTTTCTTTACTGACTGCCTCCAATCTGACTCTTCAGACACAGCAATTTATGCAGTGCCTTTCATTTAAGTGACAACTTAGCACCTTCCATTTTCCATATAAATATTATGCCATCCTAGATACCTTAAAATAGCACCACCTCCTTACATTTACTACCATATTGTCTTACAATTAATAATTTATAAAAGGAATTCTAATCCTCAATATTTTTTTCTTTGAAGGATCAGAATTTAAAGCTCCCACATTTAGAAGAGTTTTAGTGGATGAATCCCAAAATAACTTGCCCTATCCTAGTTGTTCTGTCCCAGGAAATTCTTTTCTTCCTCATTCATTCGCCTCCTTCTTTGAAGATATTGTTCCTTGTACAGAGATCAACACTCAATAAATTCTCAAAACACATGTCCTGAATGAATAAATGAAGAAAGTATCACTCTGTGGCCCAAATCTTTGCAGGATGGTTTAAGCCCCACACTTTCTAGAAGCATGGAGATAAACAACTTCCTAAAGTCCCTTTACTTGCTAGACCTTGAAGGTTTAGAGATATGCATTCAGAGGACTTCCAACAGAGTGAAACTGTAGCCTGCCATTAATGTCATGGGAGTTAAGGTGAGAAGGATGGTATATGTAAATGCATGTCTGTATCCTGCTCACTCCCAACAAACTGGTTTCTCCTATTACTATGATATTTGAGGTAAATTCTTTTAAAATCAAGAAACACAACTCCAAAGTATCCATGTTTCATGAAGAATTGGGTGCTTTATCATAAGTGTAATTGCAATTCATGAACAATTTAAAGTCGTGGATTATTTAATGCTAGAAGAAAGGTGATCTTGTTTTTTTTTGGTACCGGGGATTGAACTCGGGACCTTGCGCTTGCAAGGCAGGTGCCGGAACCACTGAGCTAAATCCCCGGCCCAGAAAGGTGACCTTGAATAGGATCTCAAGTTATGGATAAGGAAACTCAGGCCCAGAAAAATGAAAAATGTGCTCTCAAAACTATGTAGGAGGCCAATGGAAAAGAAGAAACTAGACTCCCAAGTTCCTGCCTCGCATCCAGCCATCTTTGAGCAGTTTGTCAATTATAGGGAAGACAGTCGTGGGAGCAGTCAGTTTGGGGAAGATTTCAGAGTAGATACATCATAGACTGTTTCCTTTCCATAGAAGAGGGGTTAATAACTCAAATGGTTAGGGAAAAAAGAAATCAATAAAGACTATTACCAGAAATATTCTTTCTTTTAAATTGTGAGCCAAAGACAATAGCCATAAGCAATATTTTCGGGGACTACACATACATGGAGTTGTGTGGTGTTTTTTAGATTAAAATTCATTTACTTGGTATGGTTTGGGGTTAATTAAGACCTCTCTTTTATTAAGTACCCTTTGGAAAGGTCTTACATTAAATCCATCTCAGCTATTAGCTTTCCAAGGAACAAGAACATGGATTTAATAAACACATAAGAATTTAGAATACAATTTGGGAAAAAAAACCCTCAACAATATCCATCAGCGTGAGACAAAAAAAGCAAATGATTTCACAGTTGTGAGGTTCCAAAAATGATTTTTTAAAATTGACTTCCATTTTTATGTTTACATTTAAAACTAAATTTTCCTATAGGTAAACAATACTGTTTTCATTTTTATAGCTGTAATAAAATATTATAGCTGACCAGTTGGTGGAGCAATTACATTTCCATAGCTCTTAATTGCTATTTTCCTTAGGTACTGGTAACTTAATTAGAATTGAGAAGGAGACCATTAATATTCTAAAGAATAACCAAACAGATAGCAAACTTTCACATGAACTGACACAGACAAAATCACTGTAACAACATCTAGCCCACTAAAGACAACTTGTAATTAAATTAAAGTGGTAATTCCACTTAGGACAGCAAGAGCCTCTCCTCTTAACTCACCTCCAAGAGGCAGGCCCCATCCTAGGAAAGCCACACTTTGGTGGGATGAGTAAGGGAAAGAAAAAGGTCAGCCCTCGGGCTCTAACTCCCAGATGCATGAAATTAATGTAATTATAAGTATTAATAGCAAACCAGATTCCATTTTATAAGACCATACAGTACAAGTTTCAATGTAATTATTAGTATCTTTGACTAAAGCAGCTGTCCTGGAGAGATATCCTGCAGGAAAACAATTGCTCAATCCATATTTCCTCAAAAAGAATGGTTAGCTGGGTTTCCCAATCCATCTTTAAGTCCCTTAAAATCAATATGGCTACTTCCAAGTACCTAAACAATGTAACTTTCATCCATAATATTTTAAATGAAATATGTAGGAATCAGGGTAGTTATAATTATGTGAAAAAAATAGATCCTTTGAATAGACAAAAGAACATCAAGAATTATAAAATGCTAACAGTGGTTTCACATGAATAGGGAGACTTATTTTTATTTATTTCATATTTTCTTTGATTTTCAATATTTTCTAAAATAAATGTTTATTACTTAAAGTATTTTGGGTTGGTGATGTGGTAGAGTATTGCCTAGTTGAGTGGTAGAGTATTCCCTGGCATGTATGAAGCTCTAGATTTCATTCCCAGCGCTCCAACTGCTCACAAAAAATAAAATAAAATAAACTTTTTTAAAGACCCACACGTACTTCAAGGTGTTATTCAAAAAGTAGGAAATTACTACCGATAAACTCAAAGTAATCAATATAGTATAGATGCATCTAAATATACAAAAATAGTACTATCTTTTTTCTGACTTATAAGACAATGTTTATAAAAATTCAGTGATGCTTTTACATGAATTCATATTTTATCAATTATAATAATACGTGAATAGTTTTATTTATATTGGCAAGGAAGATTGTTTTCAGTCCATATAGGCAATGCATGACATATTTGAGCAAAAGTGTCTTACAATAATTGGAGCTCGACATAGTTCGACCAGGCTTCCAATAAGTGTCTAAATTAAACTACAGTATATTAGTGACAAGAACAATTTAAAAATAGAGAAGAATAATAAAGAATGTCTGGAAAAGAGAGGGGAAAGTTACTTTCTTAAAGGGTGGCCTTAGAAAGCCTCACTGATAAGGTTATATTAAGCCAAGATCTGAAAGTCACGAGGATATCTTGGGCAAGAGTTCCAGGCAGAGGAAACAGCAAGTTCAAAAGCCACAAAACTGAAGCATGCCTGGTATGTCTCAGTATCAGCAAGGAAGCAGGTGTGGCTGAAGCAGAGTGTGGGAGAAGAAAGTTGGGAAATGTGGTTAGTGGCATAATGGATGCCAGACCACGCAGACTTTTTAGGTCATTCAAAGAACCTGGCTTTTACTTTGTGACAGATGGAAAGCCATTGATAAGTAGGATTAGAAGAGTGTCTGATGTGACTTTTAAAGCTCTGCTTGCCTTTTTCCATTTTTTGGTTATACAGATTCTTTGGTTTCATTTTTGTAAATCCTTATATACACATTATCTATTTTGATCATTTTATCTCCCGTCACCCCCTTGCCTTACCCTCCACATCAGTTTCACATTGTTTATATCATCCTCTCCCAATTACCTGCCCTTACACCCCTCTCCTTCTTCTTATTCCCTTCTTTATGCCTAAAAATTGTCTTTCTTCTACTTACTTGTCATGTTTTTTAGATTCCACATTTTATGGAGAATATCCAAGCCAATATTTGTCTTTCTGAGTTTGGTTTATTTCACTCAATCCATTTGTCTTTTGGTGGGCAACTAGGTTGGTTCCTTATCTCAGCTATTGTGAATTGTGCCACAATAAACATGGGTATGCAGGTATCCCTATAGTACACTGATTTTAATTGCTTTGGGTATATAACAAGGAGTGGGTATATACCAAGTGCTAGATCAAATGGTAGCTCTATTTTTAGTTTTTTGAGGAACATTTATAAGATTTCTATAGAGGTTATACTAATTTATATTCCCACAAGAAGTGTAGAAGGATTCCTTTTTCCCCTACATCCATTTTTCCCATAACCATTTTTTAAAGAGGTTGTCTTTTCTCCAATGTATATTTTTGGTAGCATTGTCCAGAATCAGATAGTTGTAGCTGTGTCAGTTCATTGCTGTGTCTTCTGTTCTGTTCCATTGTTCTACGTGACTATTTTTGTGCCAGTACCATGTTGTTTTTATTATTATGGCTCTATAGTATAATTTGAAATTAGGTATTATGATGCCTCCAGCCTTGTTCATTTTTGTTTAGGATTGCTTTGGCTATTCTGGATCTTTTGTGCTTCTATATAAATTTTAGGATTTTTTTTCTAGTTCCATGAAAATTGTCATTGGTGTTCTGATGGGGATGGCATTGAATGTATAGATTGTTTTTGGTAATATTTCCATTTTGGCAATATTATTCCATTAATCCATGAACATGGGAGCTTTTTTATCTTCTGGTGTCTTCTTCAATTTTTTTCTCCAGTGTTCTAAAATTTTCATTGTAGATGTCTTTGACCTCCTTAGTTAGATAAATACTTAGGTATTTACTATCTGATTTTCTTTCAGCATTCTGGTCTTCAGAGCTCTGACTAGAATCTGTCATCAAGTTTGGCTTATAGCATTCTAGGGCTTTTCTAGTGGGCATTTCTCAACCATTCCTAATTCCTCCCATGAACCAGTTCCAAAGGCTTCTAAACTACATGGTCAGATAACAATCATAGCCACAATCCCATTTCTGGTACCAATTTCTTAGTCACTGTCCTCATCACTGGACAAAATACCCAACATCCACAACTTAAAGGAGTACAGGTTTATTTTGGCTCATGTTTTTTAGAATATTTGCCCATAGTTAGCTGGTTCCAAGGCAGGAACAGCATGGTAGAAAGGTCTGGTGGAAGAAAGCTTCTCATGTCATGGTGGTGAGAAAATAGGAAGAGAAGAGGAGCCAGGAACAAGAATGTATCTTTCCAAGCCACAAATCCAGTGGCTCATCTCCAACCATGTCCCATCTCCTAAAAGCAAGTAAGCTATACTATCCCTATGGTCAAAGCACCTTCCAAATATATGAAGCTTTTGAGAGAAATTTTCATACACCCTCTATATTGAGTAGTGTTTGTTTTATGAAATAAGTGCATATACACTTATAATTGTTATAACTTCTTGGTTGATTGTTCCCTTTACCAGTATGTAGTGGCCTTCTTTGTCTCATCTGACCAATTTTGTCTTGTAGTCTGCTTTGTCAGATATATGGATAGCTACTCCTGCAGGTTTCATTTGCATGAAATATTGTCTTCTATCTTTTCACTCTCAGCAAATACACTCAGTCTGTGTATTTGCTGGTGAGGTAATTTTCTTGAAAGCAGCAAATAGTTGGGTCTTGGTTTTTACCCAGTCTGCCAGTCTTTGTCTCTTAATCAGAGAATTAAGATCATTTACATTCATAGTTATTATAAAAAAGTATGTACCAATTCCTGTCATTTTGTTGTTTTTTTCTAATGTTTTATTCTTTTCTAATTCTCAATAACTCATCTATTTTTCCTCTTCTCTCTGTAGGATTACTTTATTGTCTATAATGCTGGCTTAGTGGTCATGAATTTCTTTAGTTTATGCTTATATTGGAAGGGCTTTATTTCTCCTTAAATTTTGAAGGACAGGTTTGATACTTTATTGACAATAGATTTTTGAAGGGAGAACATAAGACAGAGATAGGGAGATAATTTAGGAGGCTATTGCCACAATTATGGCAAGAGATAATGGTGGTTTGGACAAGGAAAATGGCAAAGGAGGTGGTGAAAAGGACAGATATCTGAATAAATCTTGAAAGTAAAGCCAAAGTAATTTGTTAACAGATTGAATATGGTACAAGAGAAAGAGAGGAGCCAAGGATGAGTTCAAATTCTTTGAGAATAGAGCTGTTAATCACTGAAATAGAGAAGATCATGGGAGGAATGTATATTGTGAGTTTGAGGGAAGAGACCAAGAGCTTTCTTTTGAACATATGGGTTTTGCTTATTAGATATCCAGGTGGACATGTCAAGAATAAAGTTGGACACAAGTGTCTAACTTGGGACAGGAGTCCAGCAAGTTTTCAATGTCTACATGATATTTGGAACCATATAATTAGAGAGTACTGAGAAAGTAAGTGTAGATAGAGAATTCCAAAACTAAGCCCATGTACTTAGAAATTGAAGAAATGAAAAACAATAACCAAAAAAGACAGAGAGGGTTTGGGGACTACCTCAGTGAGAGAATACATGCTTAGCATACTCAAGGCTGTGGGTTTGAGAGAGAGAGAGAGAGAGAGAGAGAGAGAGAGAGAGAGAGAGAAGAAAAGAAGGAGAGGAGGGGGAGGGAAGGGGGAGATGGGGGAGGATGAGGGGAGAATAAGAATGAAGTAGAATTTAAAAATACAATAATTAAAGAAAAAAATAGATCATGAGACTGTGAATATAGTGTTTCCAGAAGGAAAAACTATGACATATTACTAGTAGGTCAAATAAAATAAGAAGTGGATTTCCCTGGAAGCCATTGGCAACCTTAGCAAATGCAGTTGGTAGAGCAATAAGAACAAAAGCCTGTTTGTAGTAGGTTGAAGAATAAATGAGAGTGACATCAATGTAAATGGTAAGGACATTTAAAATTTTGTTCTTCCACAGAAGCAATTAGAAAATGGGAAAACCATTGTCAAAATCAAGTTTTTCAGAGCTCTGGAAATTAACCAAAGGCTTGAAGTAATTGAAGAGCATTTATTGAAGTAAAATGATGAATCTAAGAACAATGACTTTTGTGGTATTTTAACTTGCTCTATTCCAATCTTCTCCCCAATTTAATAGTATGCTTGAAAACTAAGACCCATATAATCATGGTAAGAACAGCTGCCTAGTAGCCACTAAAGGGGAGAGAACGTGTTTGGAACTTCATTCCCAAAGAACAGAGAACTATCATTATGTAACCTGTCTGGCAGATCTGTGGAAATCCCCATTCACAGGGCTTGTCTTTATTTTACTTGACTTAAATCTTGTTCAGTGCAATCAGCCATATCCCTAGGGACATTTGTGGAAATAATTCATGACAGTTGTTCTACATTGCCTACTGCTTGAATAAAAGCAGTTGCAATAAAAGTTGGAACAAATAAGATGACCAAATATCTCAAAAGGGAAAGTTGAGGAATGAGATGCCCATAGAAATATTTGAAGAGCTCTGACATAGTTCTAGAAATCTAGAAGACCATGTGTATATTCAGGACTGTGCACATGCTGATCTTGTACAAGTAAGAAGTGAAGGCTAAGGCAGAGTTGTAAACTCCCTGCCTGAACACTGAAGGCAGGCCTCAACACAAACAAAAAGAGCCTAGGCAAAGAATGTGATATTTCTTTGTTCATTTAGGGAAACCTGTCCATTCACTACCTAAGTTAATTAAGCAGAGACTAAGTTAATTAAGCAGAGATTTCAGGGGCCACATGTGACAAAGAGCAGAAGCTTTGCAAAATTAGTTCAGGAAAATCACTTGAAATTGTTACATAAATGAGCTAAAGACGGCCTTTGTATCTTTGCCTCTAGGTTGTTTATCTCTTCACTACAGGCTGAGAACCATTAGTTCAAAAGCTCCTGACATCAAACTCAAAATTTCATACACCCAATTATTTTAAGGACATCCCCCCACAAGAGCAAACGTTTAATCACATAAAATCTGCCGGAGTGCACAACCTGCAAAACCTCACCTAATAGTCTTTATCCACTGATAAGATGGAGCCATAGAGTTGTGTGATCAGAGGCTGCTTGTTATTATGTTAAGTGAAATCACCTAGAACTAGACCATCCTTTTGAAGAGTTAACCTCAAAGTGTACTAACAAAATGTGAATAAAAAATTGGAGAAACTATGGCATAAAAGAATTAACACTGAACATCTGAACCATTTCAATGGAGTCAAGTTTAAGTGATAAATGAAAATGTGAATAGACTATAAAATTTTTTTAAAGAAAAATATTTTTTAAATAATTTGTAACATCAATATGGACTGAAAACCACAGAAAATATTAATAGTTAAAGCATATTATACTGTGTGTCAGTTACCAAGTTCTATGTATATACTCCTTCAAAGATGTGTGTAAAACAAAATTGGAGACCTATTAGAGAATGGATTCACATATAAATATTAAAACAAAAACTCTGACTAAAACATCACCAAGTCAAAGCCAACCATGTATTTAAGAATGGTTGAATTGTGTACTGTTTAAGAATATAAGAATGGTATAACATTAGGAAATTGAGCAATGGTATTCATCACATGAGCAGATTAGAGGAGAAAATAAAAGAATCCTGACAAAATTAACTACTTATCCAGAAAGGAAATTATTAGGAATCTAGGAATTACAGATTTTGTAGTTAATATGATAAAAAAATCTCCCCAAACAAAGTCATAAAAAAATTCTAGAAGTATTTTTATCAAAGGTAAGGAGGCAGAAGAATGCCTACTATTAACTCTATTAACCATTTTGGTTGGCTTTAAGTATGACCACAAATTATTTGAAATTCATTTAGAATCAGATTCCCCAGGCCATTTAAGCCTCTGAAAACTTACAGCCCCAGGCAGCTGACATAGTGGTATCAACCTCATGAGAGACCTGGATCAGAACTAGTTATCTAATCTGTCCTTGAGGTCCTGAGCTTCAGAAACAGTTAGTAAATGTTTGCTTTTCTAAGTTGCTACATTTTGAGGTAATACATTACATTAATGTACCTTTGTTCACAAGTTTACATAAAGTTTGGCAGTTTCTCGAAAATTAAGCACATACCCACCTTAAGCCTAGTAATTCTATTTTGAGGGATTTACCCTGAAGAACTTATATTGACAAGATGACTTGTAAAATAATATTCATAGCAGCTTCATTTAAATAGCAAAAAGTGGTGTCCATCAGTAGGAAAGTGGATAAATTGCTAAATTCATAAAGTGGATTACTAACTATAGTAAAAAGAAACAAGCAATCAGTGCAACAAGCTAAATGGATAAATATCAAAAATATGATGAAAGAAAGAAGCTGTGCACAGAGGAGTACATATGGAATGATCGCTGTGATATGAAGTTCAAGACTAGGCAAGCTCAATCTATTGTAAGGAACATAAGCATCTTTCTGTGCCTGATGGTAATGTTATATATCTTGATAAGAAGCTGAGTTATATAAGTATCACATCAAAACTTAGGGGATATACCCTTAAGATTTTTGCAATACACTGTATATAAACTTTGCTTAAAGAGTGTTGATTTTGAACTTGAGTTAAAAATATGAATGCTGATATATTCACAAGAAAACAAACTGATGTATGCAATGTTTGATATGTATGAAAAAGATATGATGGATTAATAGATGGCTGGGGGTAGATAGCTGACTAGATATTGATGAAGCAAACACAGGTAAAGTATTAATGGTAGAATCTAGGTGGTATATATATAGTTTTAAACATAAAATTCACTTTACTCTAGGGTTCATTTTTTTAAAAATAATGTGTTTGGAAAATCATGTTTTCAAAGAAATACCTTCAGATTTCTTGACAGACTTTTTATTAAACAGGGTAGAATGTTGCATATATAGTGTAGTTTGGAGATTGTGTGAAAGACAAAAATAGAGAAATGCCATTGGCTATCTTCATTATTATATAATGTATAATATTTTAAATTTTTAAATATTTTTCTTTGTTTCCTAAATTTTCTACAATAAGTGAGACTATTATTACCAGAAAACATTTATTTTTATCCTATAAGATTTAAAAAATAGGGCCAGGGATTTAGCTCAGTGGCATTGCACCTGCCTTGAAAGCGCAAGGTCCTGAGTTCGATCCCCAGTACTGTAAAAAAAAAAAAAAAAAGATTTAAAAACTAGTTTCAAGGAAACACAGAGGAACACTTTCTGATCTTGGAACTAGGTACAGGTAGAATGGACCTCCTAGTGGTAGGTAGGTTTTCCAAGCACCCCTATACAGGTTAGAAGACCACAGGTAAGAATATTTTAGAGAAAGTTTAAACAAAATATAGGGAATTTTAGAGCAGTCTCAAATTCTAAGACTCAGTATGTGAAACAAATTGTCATGGAAATGAAAAGACTTCTTGTGTTTTTAAAATCTATTCCAAATTCTGTACTGCTCCATGAAAATAAATATATTAACCCAACAGTTTCCATACTTGCATATACATAACCTGATTCAATATGTAATAGGAAAGCCATCCTTGACAGCAAATCAGAGTTGTTTTAATATCTTACTGTGCTATACTTATGATGGAGTGATATATGCTCCCTCATATTTTTAACATATTTTAGTAGTACAGCACTTCAACATTCATTATCTCTTCCAATTCTCTGATGACCCTGAGACATGGGAGAATGTCAGGGGCTTTCTTGGATGCTGCAAAATTAAAGGTAGTGAGATTGTCCAGAGCCACCTGGGAACTGACTGCTTTCTTCACCCACGTGTGGTACTGCATTAGTTTGAGAACCAAGGAGCCTGGTGTCTGTAAATATTTCCTTAAAGATATGCATAAAATTAGTTCAAGTGTGTTTTTCCAGCTTTGGTTTCCTTCTCAACCTTCTATCTGGAAGGAGTGTCAGTAGCAGGCACTGTGATGGGCTGCCTTCATCCTTGCTCTGTGGAAGATTCTCCTATCCACAGCTATGTTTCGGTGGGTATGGGCATTTGCAGGTAGGGGTTTTTTCTGCCAATTAGAATTTATCTTCAATGACACACATTAGTACTATTGTCTCTGTTGTTGTTTTAATTTCATGTATTTATTGTAGAGAAGGAAACTAAAGTTTAGATAAACTGGGTAAGAGAACCAGGGCTAGAATGGGTGACACCAGTGATTTTGGTGGAACATAGACAAGAGCAGAATTTTCTAGATTATTTCTCCAATTATTCTTAATCAAATCCAAAGAATCTCTTAAACTTGTCAGTTGGAATATATTTTTTAAAAAACCAAAAAGCTAATTGGCACCTTGAATTATTCAAAGTTATAGAAAATCCTGAATGCTGCAAATATTGTCTTTGGTACTCTGAAAACAGTTTGAGGGTAAGACTTTATGCACTGAAGATTATACATTTGGTGTTTCCAAAACAGCCTCAGAGAACTTGCAGAAAGAGTTCTGGCTTTGGTACTTTTTTTTTTTTAAACAAAAAACTTAATATGAAAATGTGTATGACTCAATGTTTGGTCATAGTGAAACTAGCGCTTTGAAGAGGGGCATGCATTTCTCTGCTGAGCAGCTATTTAAACTCGTTCCAAGGCTTCCAACATGGTGATACTATTTCCTCGTATTACCACCATTCCAATATTGTTCTGCTGCCCATGAGTTGCCATCTCCACACATTCATCTATCACAAGATTCATAAAGGGATCAAACCCTCGCAATATTCCTTGGACATGTCTGCCACCATTTAATTTCAATGATAATTTCTTGTCCATGAAGTTTTTCAGCTTGGGAGGGTGAGCCTTGCTCATCTTGTCTAATCCGTGGGCTCAGAGATCCTTTGAAAGGGAACCTGCAGGGCCTGTCATGCTCCCACGGCAGGTTTAGCGCTTTACATCCTGGCTTTGGTACTTTTGATTGATGCTCCATTTTGACGGGGACTTCTGTCAGAGATAGTCTGCCTACTTGTCTTGTGCATAAAGGGGCTGCATCTAAAATGTGCATCTAAAATGGACCAACCAATAGATTTTAAAATGATGGTATACACCTATGACCACAAATCAAATATCAGTACAACAGATCACACTGCATTTTTGGAAAGCTCCTAATGAAAAACCAAAATATGACGGAGGCAACAAGATATTCCAATAGTACAAAGTCTTTACTTTGAACTGAGATTCTATATCAAAGCTTGAGAACCTTCAGCAAAATCTTTCAAAAGTAGGACCAAGTTAGATGACTTTTAAAATTTCTTGCCTTCAAAATTATAAAAATATAGGAAACAAATCACTTTGCAAAGCACATGAATGCAAAAGCACTAGTATGATAAAAAACATTTCAATGTTTAACTAAGTTTTATTAAGTGGAGAAAATTCCTGTCTTTCCTAAGGCAAGGGCCCCTCCTGTTTCAGCCTCGGAATTAAGAGGCCAAATCTACTGCCTATTCTATAATCAACAGCAATTTAAATGTTAGCTATTTCTGGAACTATTCAGGTTGCTACAGTCTTAGCTGAGTACTTTAAAGAAAAACAAAAACAAACAAACAAAAAAACTTTCATGAGTGTAAGATCATCTCATTTTTCCAAATATTAAAGCCCATTCATTGCCCCAAAATTTGCATTTCCAGACCATCTCTAAAACCCCACAGGCAACTGAAAGCAGACTTCAAGTAAAGCCTGGCTACTGGTGTGGAGATTCCTAGGAAAAGGGCTCCCCACTCTAGAATTTCAGGAACTTCAGACACTTCCGGACTCCTTCGCATTCGCTTCCCTACATACTTCCCTAACTCTAGGGTTGTCTGAAATGATTCAATTAGAGGTTTACTTCTTGAGACTTGCTTCTGTTAAAATGCAGTACCACTGGGGGAGTTAATAGTAATGCTCAATTCAGTGTGAAGATACTTATCAGATTCCCATATGAAGAAGGCTGTAGCAGAGTAGAACACTTGGTGCCTCTTCAGGAAATCAGGAAAGTAATGAGGAAGAAAAAAGACTTCCCAAAAAAGGTAGGTTAGGAATATGGACAACTTTGGATTATACCATTTTCTCCAGCTTGCCTTGATTTTAAGCATTAAAATGTTCTCCATCCCTATCATGATATCTTTATCTTATCTGATAAAGTGTTCTAATCAAAAGCCACATCAAATTTGTATGTGCTCAAAGTTTCCCTATCTTGACCAAACACAGGAAATGAATCACTTTGCAAAGTACATGAAGACCAGCTAAAGCACTCTGTGAATTGTGAAATCCTGTCCCCGTTCTTGGCTGTCCGTGTTCAGCACGACTTCAAGAGAAACCTCCTTCTTGTCTTTCCTTTCAAATGTATACACCCAGATTCCTTTTTAGTAGATGTGGGGACTTTGATTTTGCAATCTCCTATTTGGAAACAAGCAGAGAATAGTTAACACTCCATTTGTTTTATGTGGTTTTTCCCCCGCTTAGGTTGAGACACACTGGAACAGACTTTTAACTGGGAAAATACAGAAGGTCCTATCTTTCCTCATTCTCTCTCTCTTCTTTCATAAAAACCATGTGTGGCCCAGGTAACCCTATTTTAGCACAGGATAAAAAACTCTGAAGTACAGGAGAAAACTACTGTATTTTCCTGAATCATTCAGTGAGCTATTGGCAAAGCCCAGAAATAGACTTGTATTTTAGATACTCAGTTTTATTCTTGTTTACTGAGTTGTACTAACCATGAAGACTCACTATACTTTCTATTTCTGAGGCTGTTTTAAAAGCAAAGTAAGCAGGTATATTATCTTGGCTAAGAGATGGTATGATGTTCTCTCTAACTATACTTATCATTGAATTCAAGTATAGGATCTTTATAAAGTCTCTGTGCCATTTTTAAACTTAACTTCAAAAGCATATGAGGTAGACATGACAGTAAACTGTAAATGGAATTTAAAGGCAAATTCAATTTTCTTCTTAGAGCTGTCATGAACTTCAATTCTACTGGCCATATTTCATTTGTCACAGGATCTGAAATGAGTATATATTGTGTGCAATTGTGTAATGTAGTTGTCCTAAACTTTAATACATTTACTTTTGAGTGCCGTTTAGATTGTTTCTCTAACACGCACAACCTGAGTTATTAAAGTTTAAAAGTGCACAGGGCCCTTATGAAGACTGTTTATGGCTCAAGTACAGAGCGCAGGAATTCTGGTTAAATTACCTTCTTTTGCCGTCAGACCATTCTCTTTCTTTTTAGATAGGCCACAAATCAAGAGAACTGTATGTGGCTTTTCACTGAAAAAGAGAAATTCTTAAACCTTGGTGTTTAGTGAATAACTAGTGCCAAAAGTCATGGCTACATTTTTTTAAGTGGCTTTCTACTTAAACATCATAGATAATGACAAGATCTAATTGGAATGACAAAAGGCATTGGAGAAGAGAAAGAAAAGAAATCAGGCTGACCATCCTAGGTATGTATGTCATTCAGCAGCCACCAATTTAGATTCTTTTATTTCCTTAAGGTCTATGTAAGTATATGCCATGTTTCCTGAAGACTTTTAGTTCACCAAGCTTCAGTCCTTTGTCAAATTCATAAAGTATCTTTAGAGTGAGTCTTAATTCAATGTCTCCTCAGAGATCATCTGGCCTACTTATGGCAAGAGTTGAACCTAGAACTCTGGACTGTGCCAAATTTGTAGTTTGAAGGGAAAATCAAATCTAAGTGGTAGAGAAGGGAAATTCAAAGATGCCTGAAGTTTTAAACCTGCATAGCTTAGAAAATATGGGATGCCCACACTGAAGAAAAGGGAAAGAATTTCATTTTATATAGGTTGAATTTATACTGATAGTAAAATGTCAAATCTATTTGGCCTGGATAGATCAGGATTCTTGGAATGATAAAGGCTAAAAGCTTTGTGAAAAGAGATAGACTCTCAGAATTATGGAGGAAGTAAGTTTTGACCTTGGTATGAAGAAATTTTGGAGCTTGATTCAGCAGTCCAAATAGTGAGGACCCTTGGTTGACATATGAAAATCTGTTAAAGTGATGAAAAAGCATCTCCAATGATTCTCCTTCAGTAGCAACAGTAGCCTTTCCATTTGGAGCTAGTCTATTTGTGAGGCCCATTGTAGAGAATAAGTCAAAGGTCAGTAAACTATAAACTATAGCCTGTGACCAATTCTGATTCACCAACTTTTCTCATATAGCCTGTTAGCTAAGAATGTTTCTTTCATTTTTAAATGGCAAAAAAAATCCAAAAAATGAAACTCTGTAACATATGAAAGTTATATGAAATTCAAGTTTCAGTAGGAACACAGCAACATTCATTCATTTATGTATTGCCCATGGTTTCTTCACACTACAACATCCACATTGAATAGTTGCAGCTGTGATCATATAGCCCAGAAAATCCAAAATATTTACTATGTAGCTCAGAAAAAGTTTGCTGACACTGCCTTAGATCTTTAACGGTTTAGGAAACTTGAGATGGCTTCTGATTTTAGTATCTGTTCATCCATCCATCTATCCATCCATCCATCCATCCATCATCTACCCACCCACCCATCCATGTAAAAAGCCAGCCAGCCATCTAATGTTTATCATGTATGTTCTATATAAAGTTCTAACATGTCCCAAGACCTAATCTTTGTCCTCAATACCAGTCTTATATAACAATGCCATCATCTATAGAAAGAATTTGGCATTAAATTGTAGTACTAAACCATTTCAAAGGGTAGTTGAGCACTGAATTGTTAGTATCCTTCAATTTCTCCTCATCAGAGCTGTATTATTCAGGGTCCAGCCCTCTGTGGGACTGAAAGAGGAACTGGTGTTTGGAGTGAGAGTAGGACTGAAACTCCAGCTATACATCTAGGGGCCTTATTAAGTGAAGGAAGAAGATTGGTGAGTTTGGAAACCAGGCTAAACTTGACCAGCTGCACTTTTGCCTAACTGACTAGGGCTTGTTTAGCCTGCTAGGCCAGGCCCATATTACGGCTTTCATGAGCCTTAGACACTTTCACCTTTGTGGGCATCTTCCTCCACTTAAAAAAATCACAAAAATTAAAACTGTTATGACTACATTGACATTACTATAAATACAAACCAGCATGGACTCATTAGTATATTATTTTCCCTACTTTTAAAAGAAATTAAAATTAACAATTTTGTGATTTCCAACAGTATTATGGACCTTATGCACTGTATCTACTGTGCTTACCAGCTAATTCGGCTGGTAAGGAGGAGCTTGAAATATGGTCTTCTGGTGGAGAGGGACCCCCTGTATCCCACTCTGCCCTGCCAGCCAGGGGACAGCTCAGCAAAGTGGATCCAAAACGTGGGAACTCCACATAAACCTCTTGCATGAAGTTTTGATTTAAGGGGAGGTTCAGACCTGTGAACTGAATTCGTATTTCCTGCTTTTAGCCTAGGTATCATGTTGACTAGGTTCTTCAATAGAAATTTTGACATTAGAATTTTTTTACCTCTAAAAAATATCTTTATTTGGTAATAGAAGTCATTGATGGAATTCATACTGGATTTCTCATTGATAAAGATGATTCTAGGCATAGCATGCTTATGCAATTTTGGATTTATTTAGAGCAGCACTGCAATAGACTTTTGATCTAAGACTTCCTAGTAGCTTCACATATGAAGGACAACTTGGTTCTGCATTGTGTATTACTCAAGTGGACCATCACCTTGTTTAGGCAGGACAAAGGAGCAGGGAGCTACCTTGGTATGTCTGGAAAACAAGTCTTTCTTGGACTTAGGGGAAGGAATAGCTGTTGTATAAGCCAATCAGAAATGTTAGCCACAAGTGAGAAGAGGCTATTCTCTCTTTTGAGACATTTCAAAGGCTGATTATTATTTTTTTTCATGCAGCTTCCTCAGTCTTGTAGTTAATTTAAAAATAAATCTTCCAAGATGCTGGGAACGAATTGCTCATCTTATCAGTGTGAATTTTTCTTTTCTCTGTCCTTAGGGTTGTTAGGAGTGGATATATCAGAGTATACTACGTAGAAGACATTTGAAATGGAGTTACTTGAGTTTTCAAATTCATTCCTTGTGAGGCAAGAAAGTATTCATGTGAATATAAGTAGGAAATTATTCTTTTTTTTTTTTTTTTTTTTTGATACCAGGGATTGAACTCAGGACCTTGCGCTTTTGAGGCAGGAGGTGGTACCACTGAGCTAAATCGCTGGCCCACTCTGACTTTTTGAGACAATATAAATTTTACTTTTTTCCGGTATGAATATTTTATTTTGACAATGAATTTTACAAACAAATTTTACATTCTGAAACTCTCAAACTTCCACTTGCTTAAAAAGGTGAGAGATGGGCATCCTAGACTCAATTTCAGGCATTAATAAACTAGTACCAGATTTAAGTTATATATAAGCTAGCTACATTTTTAATACCATAAAAATAATGACATCCATTAGTTTCAAGGATAAGAAGCACATGGACATATTTGTGTAAGATGGCAGTCTTATGTCAATAAACATCTATGTGTTTGACATATATTTCCATTAATGGTTGGCACAACTCTATGAATATCAAATTGCACAAATTACTTTTTATAATTGTGATTGGGAAATTGAAACATACAAAGAATGTGGAAGTAAGTAGCTGAAAATGCTACACTTACTGCACACAAGCACATCATAACAAGGAATGGTATCACGGTTCTCCAGGAATGACTTTGAAAAATTTAAAGTGTTACTTTAACAGAAAAGTTAGAGCCTATAGTGTGAAAAAGGACTCAATCACTAAAGATTTATTTTAGCAAAGTATAGATTTTATGCAATTAGTTACTAACATATACTTTAAGAGATTAATACTGACCAACAGAACATTTAGATGATTCTAAAGTGATGTAAACTTTTTATAGAACCTGACACTACCTAGTCCAATCGTAAAAGAGTATTACAGAAATAAAAGATATACTGTTCACATATTTTGGGAATCTATGAGTTTCTTTCATTTCATCTTATGGATACAATGTCTTAAGAAATCTTGTCGTATGTCCTTATCTGTAAAATGGGAACTGTTTAATTGCTGAATGTTATTTGAATTTGTTAATGTACCTAAAAGTCTGTTTGAGAAGAAAAATACTAGGCATTACAATTAGTTCTACTCTGATAAAAGGTTGAAATTTTTTGTGATTCTCTGTAAATCTTAGCTGATGATGTTGCTAGCTAAATGGCCAGAAGTTTGTTTCAGTATTTTCTCCAGTAGAATGAATCCAGACAATAAAAGTCAAATGAATTTCATTTAGAAATGAGCTAAATTTAGTCACAGAGTTTATTTGACTTGCCAGGTTTGAACATTCAAGCAGCAAGAGTTTGTGACATGTTGATACTACCTTTGGTATATAATTCAATTCACTCTAGGTTAATACTCCTTACCATTTTCACATTATTTCCTACAAATAGCCATTGCTATATGAATGAACTATTCTTCAGCATATGTGGTGGTAGACTTTTCAACTGAAGTCTTCCTCAACATTTGTAACCTACCTCTCTGGTCAATATAGTTCCTTTATTGTGCTTATCATTATATTCTGCAGTGAAATATTCTCTAGAAGTTTCCTGTGAGCAACTTTTCCCTAACTACAGGAAGAAAAGCTACTGCCTTTTATTTTGTTTGGAAAGTCTAGTGAAAAATATTAACATAATAAATAGTATATAGCCCTATATGTTTATATAAATATATGTAAACAAAAACACACATAAACATATCATGTAATAACTTTTCCAAAACATTTTTCACATCTGTCATTTTATTTGGTTTCACTAGGGTTTTATAATTACTGCAAAAAAAAAAATCTGTATTGTATATTTATCTAACTTTTCCTTAACAAATGGAAAAGAAAAACCTACAATCAATTCCTAATTTTAAGATCTTCAGAGAAAGATTAAATTAATATTACTGTCTCTTTCATTTTTGTCCATAAACATAAGGAGAATGCAGTCCGGAGAGGTTGAAGGGTATGTTTAGAGTTATATGCTACTTGGTGAAACTATGGGACCAGGATTGGGAAAGTCATTCTATGTTGGTAGAAATGACCTGAGGTGGATATTCTTCATTGACAGGTCTGCAAGAGCTGAATGGTCCTTTAAGAACACTTTCAAGAACAGGAAGTCATCCTACCAGCAACAACGGAGCACTCCCTAAGCCAAGCACAGTCTCTTTTTCAAGATAACCAAGGCCTATTCCCTATTCTCAAGTGGCTTTATGACTTGTAGGTGCTATGTGCACTTACATAAGTCCCTGAAAATCAATGGAGATTGCCCGTTGGGGAATCAGATCAAGCCATATTCTACTGTGCCTTCAGCTGGGAGATGGCAAAGACTAGGCAAGGGAAAGTAGAAGCGTTAAGTTAAGAAGAGGTGAGAAAATCTTTATAGAAGAGTGATAATATCAATACATGGAAATAAAAAGAGGATACCAAGGGCCGGGGATTTAGCTCAGTGGTTTCGCCGCCTGCTGCGCATGCGCAAGGACCCGAGTTTGATCCCCGGTACAAAAAAAAAAAAGAGGGTACCATAACTTTATGTAAAACTGACTAGCAATTATTTCACTCTATTTTAGTTATTTGCCTATCATTACCACTGAACTCTAAACCATAAGTCATTTTGTAGCAGAGATTGCTAGTTGAACATTAGAATTCATTCATCCCTTCCCCTTCTTTTTCAGCACACAAATCCTGCCTTTATAGCTGAATGAATGAATCAGTAAATTTTTATAACTCCTAGACCTTTTTTGCGGCTAGGAACATAGTTACATCTGGCAAATAAGATGTGAGCAGGACAGTTAAGTGAGAATTCTGGGAACACTCCTTAAGGGAAAGAGGTACATATATATTTTTGTTTTTACGTCCATCTTTCACCCTACTGCCTGAGATAAGATATAGCAGCTGATGTTTCAGCAACAATCTTGGACTATGAAATGACCTTCAGAATAAAAATCAAACTAGGAGAGAAGGAAGGACTCTAGGGTCCCTGATGACTTTTTCAAGCTCCCATTTCTTGTACCAACCTTTGGTCTTATTTTACACAAGTGAAAAAAACTGAGTGAGTTTAAGTCCTAGAGTTAAGTTTTTGTTAATAGCAACTGAAACAAATCCTAACCAATACACATCATATCTCTATATTCCCAGCAGATAGCATGGTGCCAAAACTGGTAATTTCTTAAAATATTTGCAGTTTAAATTTTATTTAATTACTTCTACTTGTCTTATTCCAAAAAAAATTAAAGATGGGTGCTTAGTAAATGCACAGCTGAAAAATTTGAAAATATACCAATGCACCAAAGAAGAGTATAAAGGCCAAATCAGGAAAACAAATATAAGAATAGGAGAGCCAGTCCTTAAAATTTAAAAATCAGAGAAATTTAAAAGCAAATATCACTCTTTTACTAAGAAAGAAAACCTAGCAACATAATTTAAAACATTCCTTATAATATGGATAATGAATTAAAAATTAGAAGTAAATAATTGGCTATGAGTTATTGATATATTAAAGCTCAAAAATTATATTCAAAGTGATAGTTGAAAATTGATCTATATCAAAAATGGGAAAACACAACTAGTGGATCATATTTGAAGCAATACAGTGAACAATCAAAATTATGACAAAAGCTATGTTGGAGAATCATGTGTTAAATAAGTGCTAGGACTTATGTTTTATTTAATGATCACTGACTTAGCAATTCTTCTGTGCCAGACACTGTTGTAAACACTTCACAAAAATCAGCTCAGTGAAGCCACATAACAACCTTATGAGGCTGTTATTGTATTATGCCTATTTTTCAGATGGAGAAACTGAACCCTAATTTTACATGACCAAGACCACACAATAAATGGAGGGCAAGATTTTACCTGAAAGTCAAGGATGAAAAGTGTTAGACATTATCAGCCCTTCTAAAGTGTAATACAGCATACTAGCAGACCAGCCCCTTGGCTCCTCTAAATTTACTTCACATTTTGAAATTGTGGAAAAAGGCATCAAAAGGGACCCAGAAGAAGATGAAAAGAAAAGTCACAGAATGAAAATTGGACCTCTGAAAAAAGCCAGAGTTGCTGCCTGCATTAAATTTAGAGAAGATCCCAATCAGTTTCACCCTCCAATGAATGTGGTCAGATGAAAAAATGAACTGCTTGATTGTGATAGCTATAAAGGAAGATGTGTTGGAATTTCTGATCCTGATAGTCCTTAAAACAAAAATAGACAACTTAAAATATAAATTCTGAAGATTTTAAAAGCCATTGGTATCACTTCTGTATACATACTTCTGATTAATTTTATAATTTACACAAATTTATACAAATTCTGAATGCCCTCTCTGCCTTGCTCTTCTGTGTCTTCCTGGGAACTCTTCCTCGCCCTGCAAATTCTACTCCAATGTCATTCTCCCTCGAATCTCTAACCCTCACTTTGCTCTTTCTCATTGCAATTGACTTAGAGGAAGCTTCAAAATTCATAGCCACCCTATATATTACTGTTCAAACTATTTCCCCACTGTATTTGCAATTGTTTGTTCACAAGCACATGACCCTCAAACAGGCTATGAACTTCCCAGGGCAGGAACTACCCAGCACAGTAACCAGCACATGCTTGGCACTGAAGAAAAACTTACTGAATGAAAAAAATGAAGGACCAACTGATTAGCTGTGTACACTATTCTCCTGGGAACTGGTTTAACTCAGAGAGGGCAATTCAGGTTTGCTGCTTGAAATTGGACCATGATGATGATGAAGACACAGATTCTGCTATCAAAGAAAAATACTAGAAGTGGAAGCCAAAACAAAGTGCCAAAAGAAGTCAGATGGGTTGTTACCAGTTATTTATTCTTAGTCATCAGTCACCTGATGACTTTGCCATCTATAGCCAGAAGATATTGATGATTCTTTGACCTGTGTCCTTTAAAAGGTAAAGAAAACATCCTAGCACACTACCTTAAACAATAGGAAGACAAAAAGGAGTGGGAAATTTGACCTTGCTCTTCAGTTTCCTTGAGAATTTTTAATAGCTTTCTTGTGCAGTTTTACTACTTTGGCTGTGACCTCTGTATACCCCAAGGTCAGGTCAGCTTTGCGTGTAGCTTGTGAATTAAACCCTTCAAATCATCCTAGAGCCTAAGCTTTAACTGGTCTCAAGAACACCCACCCAAACCTGCATATTCTTTTCCTTTGCTTCTTTTTCTTTTGCTTTGCAGGAGATGGGGGCTCCTTTTTAAACCTAAGGTTCAAAAGACAGTAGCTAGAATTTATGCTGAAGTGGAGTAACAGGCTTTGGATCTGAGCAGTGTCCTAATGCAGGTGAAAAGCATGTATTGATTACTTAAAGAAAGTTAAAATAAAAGCAATTTTTCTCCCCATTTCGGCACATTGCAGCTTTTGGCCTATCCACTCATAGCTAAAAAAGCATTCTTTCCTGATAATCAAGCTTCAGCTGTCTGAATTTCAGGCCGAGCCTCTCCTCCTGAGCTCTGCTGAAGAGCTGCTTTAATTAACCATTATACCACAGATGTTATTGATTTTTTTTCAAATCTGGTTGAAACATCATTGTGCTGGATCATGGCCAAAACTAAGGCCTGAATTTGTGTGTGTGTGTGTGCGTGCTGCTTTACTCCTTCTGCATACCTTATTAGTCTCTGTGTCTGTTAAGTGCAATCCTTAGTATTAACTCAGAAAATATAGAATTGATTTTTAGCTCAGCAGCCATGATCTAAGGGCTCCTAATTTGAAATCTGAAAACCTCAGTTGCTGAGGAAGTCTTTCCACTGTTACTCTACATTTCCTTCGAGTAAGCTTTTTATTCTTTAATTTAAAAAAGAAATCTCCCTCTGGCTTTTACTTTGTTCTCTCTCTCTCACACACACACACAAACATACATACATACAATACACTTTGGAGGTTTCACAGGATCATGACCCATTCTGTATTTTGAACATGTTTGTCATGAAAGGCCCTCAGAGCCTTATTCTTGTCTATCCTAAATGTTTGACCTGTGATATGGACTCTATGAAATTTTCAAATTGAAGTACCTCAACATTTTCCATAACTTGAAGGACAATTTGGAAGAACTTGAGCAGCATTCACTTGAGGAAATTGCAGGATATCACAAACAACAGGGCATCTGCATTCCTTTTACAATTCACCTTCCAGTGATGACAAACTCAAGGACCCAACAGTCACAGTAGGTTCCTAAATTCTGATAAGGTTTCTGTGAGTTTAGTGATACTTTCTTTAAATGTAATTTGAAGCTTTTAAAATACTGTAATGGCAGCTCTTGACCTTTAAAAAATCACATGGAGCAAGAGGTGGTGAAAAATGTTTATTTACTTTGCATCAGTGCTAAACTCCCAGACCTTCCTAGAACTGGTAGTTCGTTTATACTTGGGAACTCACGCATGTCACCCCCATTCTTCCAATGCTAACCAGACAGGCCCACTTGAGCTAAAGAAACAATGGGCTGTAGTGGGTCCTATGCCTCAGTGAGAAACAACAATGTGGGCCTCTTGACAAATTCTGGCGTCGCGAGTGGGATCTTGCAGTTCAACGTGCCTGCTGAACAAGAAGTTGGAAAAAGAAAAGATCATCTTGTAAACAATTAATTAATGTTTGTCATGAATTATCATTTTTACTTCCTTCTCAAGAGGCTCAAAGGGAATAAAAAGGCATTTTTGCAGGTGGTGGCATTCAAACTAAGGGCAATCAAAGGTTTGAGAGCTGAGGCACAGCACTCTGAGTCTCTAAGGGTGAATGGTGCTAGGATTAGAGCACAGCAGGGGGTTGAGGGCTTCAGGTGTGAAGCTTAATGTTTGTGATCAGCAAAAAAGTCTTGAATTTATCTAAACTGCTCTTCTGCTAACAGTACTTCTAGCACATAAATGTTCTGAAACTGACAAGTGTTCTCATTGATCTTCTAATGCAAACATGATCTGCATGTGAAAGATGCATCCCTTTTGCCTAATTTAGAATGTGCATCACAAAGAGCATTAGATGATGACCCCACAAAGAGATCACTCACACACACACACACACACACACACACACACACGCGCGCGCGCACGCACTCCAGACGTGCATGCTGCATGTGTGTATACACACACGCAAACTTTCTTGCCTGGATGGATCTTCTTTGAAGCTCTAGGCAAGGATCTGCAAAATTGTTTTTCTCTAGATCCCTAAACCAGTTGTTGAGAACTAGGTTACTCAATAGCCATCTGACCAGTGAGTTCCTCTGATATTCCAGGAATAATTCCTTTTCACTTGGCTTGGAAAATTGCCTAGAATTTATTATGCAGCATTTAATTTACAGAGTTCCCCCTGTCCCCACCCCCATCAGTAGCAAAATATTGAAGTGTATCCAAGGTATAAAAAAGTCAACATATATGCAACATAATGATACTAAAATTTCCTAAAGAATTATGAGTAATGTTTGTGACCCTTAGCGCTAACTATTTAGGCAAACATTATTGATATTTTAAAATTTGCTAAAGTCCAGTAAATGCATCTAATCGCTCCATGAATCTTCTCTATAATCTGATGAACTCTAAATATTACTTTTCTCTATATATCATAGATGTCACCTACTGAATGGGCTCTAAAAAGAAAATGCTAAGTTAAAGGTTAATGAGATATCACTTAGTGAAAATGAGTCATAGACAAAACTTGGAAGGACCAAGGTGAATTTGAGACTTTTTTTTTTTTGGTACCTCGGATCAAACTCCGGTCCTTGCCCTTACACAGCAGGTGGTGAAACCACTGAGCTAAATCCCTGGCCTGAATTTGAGGCTTTTGAGTTAACTTCTAATCTAATCTTCTAAAATTCTCCCCTCCCCATGGTGGTGGCTCATTTTCTTTTCTGCATTCATATTTCCTCTTCCCTTGGGTATTCACTGACCATCATCCAATAGAACAGGGTCTTAAGGCATCAAGCCTTGGGGCCTCAGGAGTCCAACATGACAAAAGCACATTTATGCCTTTTGCCTTGACTGCTCTGCAGTTAACAGAACTGAGCACCACTGAGGCTTGTGGCCACAACTGCGAGCACGTCATGGGGTTTCCCTTGAACCCAAGTGTGTAGTACAAACCTGTGGGTTTAAACTTGGGAAAGATCCCAAAAACTGTAGAAGAGTTTGGGTAGAAAAGGCTAAAACAAAATATCAGGCCCAGAACCTGACAGGAGTCTTAGAAAGAGAAAGGGGCTGGGGAGGAAAGAAAGTGAACACAGCCCCTGAGACAAAATAGAAGCTGTGCCTTTCAAGGAGCCCTTTTCTGAAATTTCTGGCTAACTTCTAAAGAGTGGTAGAGTGAATTACCATAAAAGTAAATTAATTTTTCAAAATTAACTTTCTTCAAATGAAGGGGTCTATTCTGTTTCTCCCTTTTTTTAGATATTAAAAGCTTAATGCCAACATATATATATAGAGAGAGAGAGAGACAGAGAGAGAGAGAGAGCAATGATTGTGAGTAAATTGAAAAAGAATAGAGTTCCTGACACCCAGTACCTACAGGAGCATTTCAGACCAGTGAGAGAGTTGTTTCTAAGATGGTTCTTTCTGGTGGCCTACTCCTGGCTATATTGTGTCACTGAACCTACCTACTCTTCCCCTGCCCCTTGCTGAACAACACTCTGCACGTGGCACTAACCCTGCTTGGTGCCAGGCCCCATGTTATGTGCTGCTGTTCATTCTCACTGCTGCACATCCAGCGAACGCGGTTGAGACAGCACTAATTAGAGAGTGAAGGGAAGGGTCTGAAGAAGCTCCCAAAGGGTGAAAAAGTCAAAGTCTGTGTTGCTTTTACTGGTATGGGATCAGGTGGTCTACATCTAACAGAATGTTTTACCATAGGATGAGTTTTTACATAATCAGGAACATTTAGTTTTAAAATAAATGACATTGATTAAAATAAATGACAACCACAAAAAATACATGCAAAAAAAGTACCAGCAAGATGCCCTCCCCTGGCCAGAAAAGACATACCTGTCCTTTGAAAAATACAGTAGATGGAAAATCCTTTTCATTCTTTTTGCAGTGTAAACAATTAGATTCCCCCCAACAAATGTGTTCCGCTACAAGTTGCATTAAACCAAACCAACAAGGAGTAATTTTAAGGAGTATTACTAGGAATCTATCTTCTTCCTCCTATAGCAGAAAAACAGGGTTTTTGGAATAAAGGCATCCTAAACGTGGCTAATGAATGCTCCTCACAACCACCCAAGAATGAGTTGATGATGAAAGAATTAAATTTTTTTTCCACTTGAACAACTCTCCTGGCTGGATCTATCTTTTCCAGAGGGATTGACCTTTCTAAGGACTTGTGTCTGCGTGAGAGGTCCCACCCACCCCGTTACTATTTTAAGGAGATCCCTGAAAGGCTCCTTATTTTGCTTCCCTGCCCCCAACCCCATTATGCCACCACTGTGTGCTAGTGCTTGAAATTAATCAAGGGCCCCTTCTGGGAAAGGGATTCCTCTTTGAGAGAAACGGAACTGGACACTTCTCTGCCTTCCTGCTTCCCTTCGCCCTGTCAGCCCCTGCTCCCCAGTGCGCCCCAGACAAAGCCCCAGGACTCCCTGGAAGCGGCGAGGAGCCGCTGATCTGCCCTTGCCAGACAGCTGCTGTTTGAACCCAGTTCTGACCGTAAAATCAAAAGTGGGTCCGAGGGAAGCGGTAAACACTGTGCAATGAGCCTTTTGAAGGCAGCTGATGCCTCATTTGGGGTGACATGTTGTGGCTGATGAGTGTGGATGATGTGGGGTTTTCGATAAGTGCCTCATCAGTATCCTCATCATGCTCGTGTTGCTCCGCCGCGGCGTGTGCCCTGACTTGATTGTAATTGCCCGAATCTGCTCCCGCTGCTCAGGCGCGCACAGTAATATGCAATAAAACAGCAAGAAGTGAATGTTAACCATCTGAGTTCTGACACGGCGGCTCTGCAGTTCAAGATCTCCATTAAGGACCAGGAAGAGGAGTGTGTGTGTGTGGGGGGGGGGAGCCTATAAGAAAAGAAGGATTCGGAAAATTCCCAGGGTCTGCTTCTGTGCTCAAAGGCAAAGTACAGAAATTAAGGAGCTGTTTAGTTTTAGATCCTCCCAGGTATAAACTAACAGGTAGTTTGCTGGTCTTCAGTATAATTAATATTTTCCCATCCCAGGTGTCCCTACGTTTGCTCATTAGCTCTAACAGGAGGCACCGCTGTAGCCCTTCCCGAAGTGTGCCTGGTGGTCACTATCTTCAGGGTAGGCTGGGCCACTCAATTTGTCAGTGCTCCTAGTATGCAGTAGGTTATTTCAGGTACAGAATTTATAGGGTGCAATTTTTCAGAGAACTCAAGGAGGCAAACACCCAAAGCATTGCTTAATCACGTCATTTGCTGGGGACTGGCTTGGTTTTCAACTTCAGTAGCATCCACAGGGTGACCTAAGTTATCTCTTCTATCATTTCCACACACCTATAGAGGCCTCAGTTCAATACTGAAACTTTAAATCTGATGGTGTCAGGACTACCAGGTCCTGGTGAATGAAGTGGCCCCAGGACTGTGCGTTTCCTCTTTAACTGTGAGAACAGAGAGCCTATCTGGGAAAGGAGACCTGAGCTGGGTGGGCCTAGAGCAATCACTTCTTTCTCAGGTGAAATATTGTAAGTAAGGGGAGAGGAGAGCGTTTATAGTGTATTTTTAAAGAAATAAGGTAATTTTCTTAAGTTAGATTTTGTATAGCCTGGATCAGTATAGATCTAATGATAAATATGCACACTGGAGAGAAAATCTAATTTCCATATTATAAACTTGCTTGTCTTACCCCATACCCCTGTTCCCCACCCCCAGAATGAACCATAAGTGCTTATCCTTTGTAGGTGAAAGCTACTATCCAACATATTGTCTACTTAGGAGTATATCATAAAGTATCTCCAAGAAAATACCCTATTCTTTGCAGTTTCCTGTCAATTGAGTCCTTTGGAAGCCAGTGGCAGTGGTAACTTCAAAATGAGATTTTAATTACATATGGAAACCTTTACCGTTATTTTTCATTTTAAAGAAAGTACGGTTTCCTCAAAAAACATTTATTCTCTTTTTTCCCTCCCCATTTCTAATAGCAGTGTCTTTTCAGAACTTTACAAGTACCATTTGTTTGGACCATGGGTTTTCTCCTTGCTCAAAAAAAAAAAGCCTCACATTTGAAACTAATGAATTCAGCCTGCAGTCCCACTTGGAAGCCCCTATACAGATGGAGTTTCATTAACTGTTTGAATGTCTGTATCAGTAACTGCTCAAGAGAAACAATTCCTGCCCACATGGATAATTAATAGAACACTTCACAGAAAAAGACCATCTCTGATAGTAACTACCTGGCTCTTGCGTAACAAATGTGCAGCTATAATTTCTCCGCCTGTGCCAGCCCTTCCTTAAAGCAGCCACAAAGCTTCTCTTTGTATGGACTGAGTGACTGCAACTGCTTCCCTATGATTGCTGCAGCCCACCAGGTTTTGCGTAAGTCCTTGGTAGCTTCAACTTGGGTTGACACAAGAAAAGAATGAAATTAGCCTTGGCTGCCGCACTCAATAATGCTATAGGAAACAGCCTTTCTCTCTGCCCCAAGGACATACTTTTCTTCGATTATAATGGCCTTGTCTATCTTTTATTAAGCAAGGTTTAACTCTGAATGTTTGGACCAAGTTCTCACATGGGGTTATCCCATTCCATCTTTTAAAATTCCTCTCCTGCAAATTCAGGTGGACAAAGTCTTACTGTTTCCTTTTTGCCTTAACCAGGTATGCAGTGCTGGTAGCTTTCACATAGCTGTTGTTTTTTATCCAAGAAGTGGCTGCATTTCTGAAGTGGGTGATTGCAGGACAGAGTTCTGACTCTTCTAGTTAATTTGGTGTTCTATTGAAGTTTGCAAAATGTTTTCTTAACAGGTGATACACCAGGGAAGGCTTTTTACATCTCTAACAGATACATTAAATAAGTACAATTTTATAATAGTTTTTAAAAAGCTAAAAGAATATTACATAGCAGAAAAACGAAAATGGATAAACAATTTCAATGAAAGTGTAAGTACCCTAAATTGGTGCACTGTAGGGATGTATTCTAGAAGGAAAGAAGTTAAACCAGGAAATGTTAGCAAATGCTACTAGGACCCCAACAAATTTCTTCTCTGAAACTGATGAGTGTGTCATTTTTTTCCTCGAAATTGATTATAAAGAATGTGCAAATGAGCAAATAATAATTTCTAAAGTATATTGGTATACAAAATATTTCTAAGTATGTATCAATCTGTTTTTTATATACTGGTCCAGAGAAGTCATAAATTGAAAAGGAAGCTACATAGAACTTTCTACATATCAAACACACATGTTTAAAATTCATATTCAAATGTCCCGTGCACACACACTTTTATAGTGTATGTTCACATAAATCTGAAGTAAAGGTTTTGTAAGAGTTTGCTCCTAAAAATAGTTTGCTGGTGTAGCAATTAAGGAAAAAATAGTGAAAGGCAGAAAATGAATTCTGAAATACAAAAAGCTTTTGTTAAATGGCAGGTTTAATCAGTAAGAATGCAGAAGTCAGCTTTTAGATGGTGTACATTAGCAAACCTGATTGGATTCAGGCTTGCAAGTTCCGGCTGTGAATTCTGCACAAGTTGAGGGATGTGCAAAAACTGCAGCATCAACAGTTTATTTCAAAAAGGTTACCAAAAGATAATACAAACTAAAAACAACATCGTGGTAACATTGCAGCATTGATAGATGGGGTTACCATGGGCACCAGAGAGACGCTCATTATAAGGGCTGCTCCCTTCCATTAGTTAGGGGGATGAACATAAGCAGGGTGCATATGGAGGGCCTGGCGTCATCAACTGAACCGTGGTGTCTTCTTTCCATGGAGTTTCAACAATTGCTCTGCAGTGTTGATCAATGGAGGAGAATGTGTCTATATATGTCTACATACTTATGTATCCTTGTGAAGTGAGAAATAAATGATACCTTAGATTTTATAGAGAAAGACTAGTTCCTTGCCCAGGTCGTATGAGCAGTGTTGGAGAATCAATTGGTGACCCCATGTGGTTGCCAAGGTCCTTGTCATTTTCCCATATGATCTATTGTAGGAAAATGAATGGCCAGCTATCCTTCCATATTATGGGTTTGCTCAAATCAGAATCAATCCCAACCTACAAATATTGACCAGAATTGGATAAGCTTAGGTTGCCTTGGGCCCAAACCAACATAAGAGTCAGGAAAGGACTGGTTCTAGAGCCAAAAATTAAATGTGAGTTTATTCAAGCAAAGGCTTAGGATAGCCTTGGTATCCAGAAATAAACTGCCCCTCCTGGTAGAGGTTCCAACCTCCCTAGCAACCTGGACAGATTTTTGGGTCAGAAATTAAACTTTTTCTCAATTTAGAACCACAACCCTGGGATTTAAAATGCAATTTAAGTTATTATAACTTATTCTATTCTATCCCATGAACACATAGAGATTTGATGATTAATAATAAATTCATAACATAGAGTCTGTTGGTATTACCGTAGTTTCACAAGAAAAGTGAAAGACAATGAAAATAGTGGCTGTTATAGGTGTAGCAGAGAAAATGAGCAAATACCCAAGTGTAGATAAATAAGATAGTCTCATCTTTCCTAAACTTGGAACAAAAGAGTCTAAGCAAAGATCTGATTCCTTTCTTTTACCCTATAGGGAGAATTTTTAAAGAAAAAGAAATGCATGGAATAAACTCAAAGTATGCCTCAAGACAGACAAAGGGAATGCAAAATTAAACCCTTGATATGAAAGGGAAGGTACAATGAAGCCTTCTAGAAGAGATACCTTTGGAGAAAATTTCAATTTCACTGTTTCTTTTCTTTCTTGCTTGCTTATTTTCCCCCCACAGATATGCTTGTTGGAAAGCCTGAAAGTCTTTTTATTATTTCTTCTTTCCTTTTCCTTTTTATTATGTGGTATATATTTTTTGGAAAATTTTCCTTCCAATATCAAAGTGGTTCCTATTTTTCTAGTATTGTTTCTGATACCTAACTGTGACCAATAATACCTTCCATTCAATTCTTTCTTTCATCAGCTCCATTTCTCTCATTTCCTTCAACTCTCTCTCCTTTACCTCCTCTTTACCTCTTATTAACCCTTGCAGTTCCAGGTATGTTGTGATTTCACAAAGATACATTTCTGTCTACTTTTTTAAAAAAAGTCTAACCTACATTTCTATGTAATCTCAAGTTTCTATCCATGATTTTGTCTAACTAAATCAGTGGAATGAGTCTTTTAGCAAACAGGGAACTCATTAATTTATTATATATCATGATTTTGCCTATGTTTTGAGGGTATTTGTAAAATGCTATTTTCATTAAGAGAGTAAATTACTGTATATTTCAGTGCAAGTATAGAATAACACCACTAATAGCTTTATATTATATTGGCTTTAAAAATCACTGATTTCTGAGGATCTCTAATACTGTTTGTTCATGATTTGGACATGGAATGATGTCCTTTGTCATTTTTTCCAAGTATTTCTTCTTATGGAAGAAGAATGTGTTATATATTCTGTTGAGTGGCATTTATGGCATGAAAACAGATCTATAGGGAGCCAAATATGTGAGAGATGAACTAGAATTTATAGTTGCCAGATAATTTCTGTATCTTAAGCTTCCAAACATGATAATGATGTTTGAGTACATTTATAATTTTTTCACCATGAAAATTCCCAATTTATGGATGAGAGCTATCTCATTTATAATGGCCTCCTTATTCTTGAATGTTTCCTTTTTTGGTATATTGTTCTGCATATTTATATTTTAATGCTACATTTCTTTGTATTAGGCTCTGAAACACAAGGGAAAAATAATGTTCTTGAAAACCAGGGATTATGCTTGCTTCTGGGTATGGCGATGTAAAGCATTTCATTAATAATAAAAAAGTTAGAGAAATAAAATTCAAGTGTGCTTATTTACCAGAAAAAAAGTCTTTCTTTATATCTACTCAGAAAGGGATTTTAAGAACTCACTATTTGACTAAACATTCAGAATTTACACTACAATACTCTCTGTACATTAAGAAACTTATTGGAGAATTGATGAATATGGCAAGATACTTTGCATGAATCAATAATGGAATCTTTCACAAACCTGACAACTTGGAAATTTCTTTTTACCACTTTGGAAATAAGGCTTAAGGTAAGCTCTTTTTTTTTCCTCTTTTAAGAAAAAGTTCATTTTTGATACAACCTAGGAATAAATCTAAACTGTTTAAAAATGTATGGAAGTAAAGCCTTGAGCAAATGAAAACTTAAGACTTAGGGGAAAACTTTTTGGATATATCTGAGTGACAAAGTGCTTTTTTGGTAACAATATAATTATTCATTCCCCCCAACTTATTTAAGGCTATTAAGTAGATCAAATTTAAAATAAATGAAATAAATCATCGAGAAAAATACTATTATCAGGATTAAATTGAAATGAGAAATGTCTAAGAAACCTTAGACGGTAGAGTAATATCTTAAAAATATTCTGAAAGTTATTATGTTTTCCAAATTCAGAAAAGGCATTAACTCTACAGGTTGTGCACCCTCTGAAAATCATGGAATATAGAACAGATTTTCACACTCTTTCAAAGTAGCCACAAAAAGAAAAAGAGCCAAAGATCCAAAACATTTGCTCATGCATCCAGATAACTTTTTATTATACATAATGTAAAAAAAGTATGTTCTTCACAAATTTATTAGCAAGATGGTTACAGCAAATGATCTTTTCTGTAGTAAATTATCTTTGTATTAGGAAGTTTCCTTTTTCAATTTTAGTATTCTCTTCCTTTATTTTCATACTTGTCCCTTGTACATAAACTTTCATTTCCACTGGTTGAATTTGAACAATAATATTTTCATTTTCATTGTGTTCTAAAAGAGACCTTTAGTATAAATGAATTACAAAGCCCATAAATTATGAACATAATTTTTATTTTTTTCATGAATGTGGAGGTATTGTATCAGTGAAAGCAGCTTTCGGGATTGCTGAGGAGATCACATTCTTTTAACAGACAACAGTAATTTTCTCTAACTACATTATGTCTCTCAGTGTCAGCATAATAATTATGTGCTATCAGTTTTATGTCATTTCCTCTGGGATTCTCTGTCTACCATGCACCACTTTTAACTGTTTCACTTTATTCAACATGCTCTCTAATTGCCATATCAAAGGTTTACTTGAACTCCTTTTTAAGTATAATGGATTTGACCATAAAATCATGCATTTGCAGTTGAATATGCATTTACATCAAACTTATAGCTTTAAATTTCACTTGGAAGAAAAGCCTCATGTTTTAGTGCAGGTTTTGAATGCAGATTTACTATAAAATAAGTGAATAATAATGCCAGGTTATTTTGGAAAGTGTTCTTTTATGCAATCCCTGCATTTAATACAATCACAAAATGGCTGCCCAACAGGTGGTCTTTTCAGAGTGTTAAGCCACAACAATCAGAACAAAAAGGACACCAGAATCTAATGTTCTTCAGAATTTAAAAAGCTGTTCACTTTCTTTTGTTAATTTTCAGATTTAGCCATGTTCATTATTGTTGAGCCCCAAATGCAAGACATTCTTTTTTGACATTTTGCCCTAAATAGACACTGACCGAGGCTGACTCTCCAACTAGCTGTTTTGTCACATGCAAGCGGAAACTAGTCATGAACAATGAGTATGCATTCTTGGTACTTAAATGGCTAAGGAACAGACCAGTTTTGACCTGCTGCAAATCTGGCAAAGTCTGGGTTAACAAAAGTGTGTTTGACAAAAGATGAAGTTTCTTTTCCTATATTTTCCCCAAAAGTAAGTATTTAATTATGTCTTAACACATTTTCTTCTTTTTTGCCTAGAGGATTATATGTCCTAGTGACAAGCTCATTCACGCTCTGAGGTTACAGTGTGGCATTAGGGACTATACCATTCAAAAGCCTTCTTTGGGCAGAAACTATTCTTTTACCAATAATTATTCACTTTAGAGAAAAGGGTTAAAAATGTGTATATATATATATATATATATATATATATATATAATTTCATTATAGTATAACCATTTTACTGTAGCTAGCATTTTATAAGATAAAGTTATTTAAGGAATGTATCAGAAAATTGAAAAAATGTAGCAACATATTTTTCTAAGCAAAAGATCAAACTGCATTAAATATAAGAGGGAAATGCTTCAAGAGGTTTGAATTTATAGATAGACAAATTAATAAAAAAAGGAAATAAAGAAAATAACTTTCATGTTTAAATGTAGAACTTAAAGCATACTTTAAAATAACTTGTTATGTGTACTATCTATCCATCATTATAAAATGTGTAGCCTTTTATTTGGAAGTTTTAAAAATACTAATATGTATAAGGCATGGCATCATTTACATTTCTGTAAAGCTAAATTATGCTTCACTTAGGGAAAGAGTCTAGTAATAGCTGTTTGTGAGAAGGGCATAAGTATAGATTTTATGGTATGAATAAATTGAAGTAATGTATATATAATAAATTTCCATTCATTTTCAATAAATAAATAGGAAAGTTAAAATAGCTGAAGTAGTTTTTGTCAGGGTGATATTGTAGAAAGAGAGAAGTAATAAAAATATCTTGCATTTAAGAGCTTTATTTAAAAATGCAACTTGGGAATGTCACAAGTCCCTCCAGATTCACTATATTACCCTTGCCACGTGCAACAGTGCTACTCAAAGAACACCAGTGTTCAGCGTGGGGAACCTGTGGCCCTGGGAATTGTCTTCACAGTCATCAAAAAAGTTTGTATTATATATAGTAGTTTAAAAAAAACCCTGCATTATTTTTTATTGTATCTAAATCCTTCATACTCCATAATGGGTGTATTAGACATAGGCTTTAGTTTTTAAAATATAGTTTACTGTGATGCTTATAGCCTTTATTAGACGGTTCTAAACAACTTTCATTTTTCAACAATTCCAAAGCTTTCTGGCTTAGAGTGTTTCAGCCTAATCATCAAAACTTTTATTTGATTTTTGAAGTAAACCTGTTTTCCCCATGTAAATTTGGGTAGGCCTCAAATAAAATCTGGTAAGAAGAGATCAGGAAATTATTGTCAGGCCAGGAAATGCCATATATCATGTCTTTTAACATTTCTACCCATATTCTATTGGCCAGAACTCAGTTTCAAGGATCTTAGACTATAAAAGGGTCTGAGAATTGTAGCCTCCCCTTATACTCAAAGAAAGAAAATGGTATTGGGAAGCTTCAAACAAATCTCAGCCAACATGATTGTTAGTAAATGATTAGAGGTCATTTGCTTTTCTTCCCAATTACATAGGCATTCTTACCTTCATGCTCAGCTTGTATGTGCACCTTAAGTGTCTTGGTGACATCTTTGGTCTGCATCCTATCTGAATTGATCACTAGCACTTGGGGAAAAAATTAAATAACTTTCTAGTCTTTCCAAAGCATCTTAACTGATCTGGATTTTAGGGAGTTTTAATTAGCTTATGACGGCATAAAGAAAGCTGTGTACTTGCATTTATCTAATAAACAATGGCCCTTAAACTTGTTTGGATCTATCTAAGTGTCAAATGTAAACTAGAACATTATTTAAATTATTATAATAAATTCCCAGAAAAGAAAACTGAGAGATTCTGCATAGATACCATAGGATTTCAGTGGTGCTAATTATATTTTGAATATGTAATTTATTTTTGTTTTATCTAATTACTAATACAGTTGGCTTTAAAGTGGTTATCCTAGAGATTACTGAAGGAATTCTTGATTTATTACAGTATAATATATGATATTACTTTTTGTATTCATTAAGTTTATTGGTACATTTTAGGTATATAATATGATGACATTCATCATCAGAAATTTGTATCTTTACATGATATATCTTGGTTCTTATTTTTTTCCCTATTCCCCTGCCCTCCCTTCAACCCCTCCACCCCTCCCTATTTACAGAGATTTTGTTTCAATTTTTTCCTTTTCTTATTTTTTTCCTTTCCCTTCTTTCCTTTTCCCTACCCTTCCCACTTCCCCTTCCCCTTCAGTGATGCTAATTATAATTAAAGTAAAACTACAGAGGTATGAAGTTCAACAGAATATATTACTAAAATAATAAAAAGTCTGTTCATTGATAAAGGTCAGAGACAATGTTAACGTTGTCAGTGACCTACTTGAGTAGACTATGCCTCCATGGATTGTCAAATGTATATATTTATTATTTTTTATCACCTTGTTCAAAAGTATGAAGAGTGGTATGTCTTCATTATGAATTTTAATATCAAGTAGCATTGGAGATGACTACTCGTATTATACTCTTGGACAGTTTGTATTATATTGTGGAACTGGAAAATGATGCCATACTTAATTTGGACAGCTAGTCCAGCCACATGGACAGAAGCAATTCACCTGCACTTATGAAACAGATTGGTAGTGAGAATCTATTTTGCTGCTGAGATCAAATAGATTTTTCATGATATTGTTATGCTAAGTTGAACATCATACCTTTTATGTTCTCTCCATTTGGCCTTGAATAAACATCAGTATAATAATAATCTAAATGGTTTGAAAGTGGTCATGGGCAGTTGCCCATCTGCTTTGGACAGAATTATACAAATCAATTACATGGACATAAAGGGCAAACAAATGTGGGCAAACCAATAACAAAAATGAAATGGATGAACTCTCAAGTTTTGTTCATCATATATAACCCCTTCAGTAACCAAAGATGGGTAAATTACACTCATCAACCATGAAAAATTAGATGATTTGCACATAATAGTTTTGAAACAATGCCTTTCAATCCTGGTTCTGATGAGTATTCTGTAAATGATACAGAATAGCTTTATTGAAAGTCTACAAAGGGTATTGTTTTGATACGGTTTGTTCTTTCCTAGGGAGATTATTTCATGAAATTAGTATTTGCTTTCCACTCTATAATTCTAAATGCAAATTCCAATTGCTCAGCTATGTTTAGGTAAAAGTGAACACTATCATAGGAGTGGAATGAATATAGACTTAATTTTAAGAAATCAGTACTGAAGCTATAGGCAAGGATTTACCTTGAAAGAAACCAAAGGAAACTCTTTTAAGTTTTCCATTGGGCATTTTTTGAAGAAAGTCATATCAAATTCTGTACTACACCTTCAAAAAGTCATCAGTGAAGAAAACTTACATGTTGGGATAAAGGTGAGCAAAGTCTAAAATATGTAGCTTTTTCAGAGTGTGTTCTTCATCTCTGAAGATAAGACTTAATGAGATTACTCTTCTAATCACGAGACTGTTTGGGAGATCATTGCTAAAAATCCCTGATGGACAGGTTTCTGATCCCAGTTGTCTGTTTCTGTTGAGACCCTTTAGTATCACAGTGTATTAGTTGTTCCCTCCCTTACCAAAGAAGCCTCCAATTTGCAGACTCTGGGCTCAAAATCCCAGTAGCCATCTTCTCAGAATGGCTACCAGTTTTCTAAACTGACGAGAGCCCATGTGTAAAGAAGCAGGCTTTACCAAGAGAGTGTTGCATTGGCATAGGAAGAATGAACTGATTACTTGACTGGTTAAACTGGAATAGGCTGTGCACCTTGATAACCACACCTAAGATATCTCATCAGATATCCCCAGCCTGGACAAAAGATTCTTTGAGTCTCTTCCTCCCCTGTTCTGCAAACTTACTATATAAAAACACCAAAAAGTGATTTTATTTCCACTTCTATGTTTTGTCACTGTTTTCCTTTGTTTCATGCTTTTATTGACTGCTCACTCCATGCTAGGCCCTCTGTTAAGAGCTTCCCCACCTTTCTCCCTCCGATACTTTCTTCTAAAGTGGAGATGTGATGTAAATTTACATATTCTAAGCCTTAAATTTTTATCTTGTTCTGACAGTTTGTCTAGGAAATCTTTCTAATTTCTATTCACTATCTGTCAGTGTGTGTGTGTGTGTGTGTGTATGTGTGCGCGCGCGTGTGTGTGTATTCTACCAGCACCTGCACAGATCTTGATCTCTTAATCACTCAGTGTTATTGCATACTATTGTTGTGTTTTCAAAGCCCTTCATGCATTAGGATTAATCCAGAGGACTTAAGTTTGGCACTGGGGGAGTTAAAACACTTGAAGGGTAGTGTAAGTTCTTAATTAATACAGAAAGAAGAATCACTTAGAATTTATTTAAAAATATCCAATGCTGATCCAAATAATATTTTGGAATAAATGGGTATGTAGTGAGCAGTCTTCCATGGTTCCTCATTCACTGATTCTTCCTGCTGGTGTGAGGGCTGTTCAAAATAGCACTTCACTTTTTGGTTTATTTATTAAGATCCTGCACTCAACTATAAGAAATTAGCCTCCTAGAGGTGAATCACTTCCTACACTGCAAAGGAGAAATCTATTCCTATAGCAAAGAAGAAAATCCTGCATACATTCCTGAGCTGACAATAAAAAAGATCAAATAGGTTTATTGCACAGCACATTCCAAGTGTGAATAGGGCAGCTGGGTGTTTAAGTAATGTGCACTGAGTGTCTAAAAGGGTGATCTTGTCACTTCCCGTTAGACAAGGGGTATGTCCATGATAGGAGCATGATGGGATTTTGTGAACCTTTAAACTCAAAGCTCTTTGATAATTGAAAAATGGAATAGCTCAAAGAAAGTGTTTTCCCCCATATAAGATATTTTGAACACTAATAGCATAACTGCATGAAAGAGACAATGAGAGAGCTCTAGCCAAGTCCTGCATCAGATATGCTGAAATCACCCTTCTGCAAGTCGACGTCATTGCTTTCATTATCTACAAAAGGCTCTGACAGGAGAAATATTTCTTTTCCCCTGTCTGTTTTCATTTGGTGTACTGGAATCTAGTTTGTTGAATTGGAGTTTTCAAAGAAGTTTGGAATTTTCATTCTTGAATTCCGGAATTTTCATTTCCAGGTAACTAATGCCAGTTAGATATTGAGTCTCCTCACAAAAGTGCATTCTTCATAAAGGCCTCCCCAGGAACAAAGATGTACTGACTTACAGTTCAACTGCCTCCCTGATGTTGCTGTGTGAAGAAGCCAGACAGGGGCTAAGAGAATTACTAAGTTTTGGTCATGCCTCTCTCCCACTCTTTCTGTTCCACCTTTTTCTTTGTTTCCTTGTAAGTATTAAGTAGAGATGTGTGTGCGTGTGTGTGTGCACACACACACAAATCCATTCATACTTAGAAGAAAAAAACTCACGCAGAGCACACATCATGTCCTGTGGAAAGGATATATATAACCTTCACTCTATGACCACTTCACTCAATAAAGCAGTTTTTTGCCAATAACAAATTTGTTAAATAATATCAGCTTGGGGGCTGACTTCTAATTTCTACTTCTCATGACACTTCAACAATTACACAAGAAGCGTTGATTTAACATTGCCTATGCACACAACATTAGTATGATGGAAATGTAGCCCCATCCTCTTTACCTAAATGGATTTGTCTACTTGTCTATTTGTCTATTTGTCTAGCTGGCCCTCTTGGTGAGGTAGGTTACCCTAGGTCAGCATTATCCCCAAATCCTCCCTGTCACAGCTCACTGTTCCCTGGAGTTTAGGGTAGCTGATTGGCCAGTCGAGTGGAGCGAATTATTCAACTATGCATATGGTGAGTGGAATAATGATTCAGCCATCCATAGTAATACAAGGTCTCTATCAGGAGGGAGGGAGGCTGGCTTTAGAAAGATGTTTCTGTGACCAGCAGATCTCCATCTTTGGGTGACCATTGACTGCCTCACTACTCCATTATCTGTATCTTAGGAAGGGCACAGAGACAGAGTAACTGGATCTCCCTCCAAAGAGCCTATATTCTGGAGATTGAGATGCAAACCTGAATGAGAGTTTCTTTGGGGGAGTGGAAATATACTGTTCCCTGTATCAAGAAATGTTACTTTTCCAGGCAGCCAGATGAGCTGGCTTTCAGAGGATGTACAGACTGATGGAATCTTGCCAGCTAATGCCAAATACCAAGGTATGTGAGAGGGGTGTGTTAAATAAATTAATATGTGAACTTTTTTTCTGTAGCATTTCATCTTTCATGTTAGTAGCTTAGCAAGAAGTCCATCTTTTGGTTTTTGTGGTTTAATAGAAACTGTGTTGTAGTTGTGATGTGCTGAAAAATTCAGAGTGGACAATCTCTGTATCTCTTCATTTGAGGAGAAGTCAATTGTGTTTCTGCTCTTCTCGAGAGGGTAAATCCTTATAATTTTATTTTACCAATTAATTCTCCCTTTTGTCTAACTGGTCACTTTATTCTGTATTTATGCAAGGTCACCTCAGCCTTTTCCCTGTCCATCTGCTGCTTAACTTAGCCCTACTACAAATGAATTTGCCATTTATTGTAGAGGCAAGAATATGGACTTCAGAAAGAGCAGTCAGGCCAACCACCTCTGTCTTTTACTGAAGGTGAATGCCTCACCTTTTTGAATCTCAAGTCACTTATCTGTAAGGGATAACAATACAATAACCTCTTTCCTTATTGCAAGGATTAAATGAAATAATGTATAAGAAATATTTCATAATTTGTTGTGGATACTCCAAATTATTAGTACTAGCTGGCTTTTTCTTCCTTTCATCCATTTTCTCCTGCTTACCCATTAATAAAGTCACAGGAATAAAATTGCAAATATTTGCTGTACAGATAGTTATGTTTAAAGAGACATTAATAGAGTATTTAAAAACAGATCCACTGTGGTTTATTGAAAGGCCCACTTTCTGAAATTTTAGCTTTGAGTCTCAGAGATTTAGGGTAAGACCATGTTTGTAGTGATAATGTCTTATTCACACATGTACCAAGTCATAGTAATCTATTTATTCTCCAGATTGTAGCCAGAAACCAGTGACTTTTGTAATTGCAAATCGGATGGGGCCACCCCCTTGTCTTTACACTAAGCCCTTAACCTGATTTGCAAAGCCCTTTGGACCTAGATCCTTCCTCTCTCGCAAGGATTTGTCTCACACTCTTCCCTCTGAGATGTTGCCACAGTGCTCCACACATGGTAGCTAAACCAGGACAATACATTGAGTGAATAATGAGATGGCTACATTTTCTGTAGCTTTTACTAAACTATAGAATTCAAGCAGGTGGCCTTCTGGCTGCTGCAGGAAAAAAATTATTAATATTAAAATCTAATATATATCTGTATTTGGTTGTTAATAAAAATTTGATAAATTCAATTAACATGTTTGGATTTTTTTAAATGTAGTTTTATCTCCCTCATTGGAATTCTCTATTTTGTTGGCTATGTGTATGGTGTACTTTTTGAAAGACACACATCTACAATTTATAGCATATGCTGAGCTTTGAGTGAAAATCAATGAACTTACGTGCATTTGATATGTAAAAATAGAAAAAGTAGAGAGGTAAAAATGCCTACATTTCCTCAAGTATTTTCATAAAAAACATCCAACTCTTCAAAATAGTGTATAAGAAATATGCTGTGAAATAAACTTTAACCACAAATTACATCCTGCTTTTTGCTGGAACTACTCCCAGGGAGATACTTTTCCAGAGGAGGGAGATAGACAGTAAACCTCATGTGTATGTAGTTAGAAGAAGCTGAATATTAGGAGGAAAAAGTAAATAGAGCAGGTGAGAGGAATCTGGAACCTGGGAGTGAGGAGAGAAGGCAGGATATATCTGGGTCTGTGTAGAGCTCATTGTAAGTTTGCTAGATTTAGAAAAAGCAAAGCCCAAATAAAGGACACCCAGTTAGATGTGATTCTCAGATGAATAACAAACACTAAAACACTACTGGTTGCTTATCTGAAATTCACATATACCTAGTGTCCAGTATTTTATCTGGCAACTCTCCACTGAAAGTACAGTTTGAGCCAAAACATGAATGGGAGGTGGAACAGTAATCTAGGCAAGGAGGTGGAAGGATGCTGGGAGTGAGGCCAGCATGGCCGGGTCTGGGAGTGGAGGGAGAGGGTCAGAGAAGTCACGGGACGTGGGCACAGGCAGATCATGTAGGGCCCTATCAGCCTTTGGAAGGACTTTATTTATTTATTTTTTTCTTGAGTAAACTGAGAATCCATTGTAGGATTTTCAGCAAAGAAGTGATGTGAACTGATTTCTGATTGTAAAGAATCACTCTGACTTCTGTGTTCAAAGTAGAGTGAAATGGCAAGGGCAGAAGAGGGGGACCCTAGGTTTTTTATTTATTTATTTTTTGCAGTTATCAAGAGGATTAGTATGACACAGCTCAAACTAGAATGAAAGCAATGAGAACTGATTCGATTTCAAGTATATTTTGAAAGCAGAGGCAACAGCATTTTCTGACAACATTGAATGTGGGGTATAAAAGATAGGAGTTAAAGATGGTCCCAGGGTTTTTTGACCTAAGAGCTTTGGAAAGGAATGGTATTGCCTGTCACTAAGATGTGAAAGGTGACCAGAGCAGGTCATAGGAAAAGATAAAAAATTTAGTTTTGGAAGTGCTGAGATCGATATGACTCAAGACATTTAAGGGAAGATTTGGGGTGGGCTCCTGGATAGTTTTGTCTGAGCAGAAGATATACATTTTTCTTTCTCTATAATCTCTACTTAACTCTATATTATCAAAAGGAAATAGCTGGTCACAATTCTTATAAGGAAATTTTTGCTGCTCACTTCTACTTTAGGGTAGAAAATAGTGCTTTCTTTCAGCCTGTTGCTTTGCTTAAACCACCTATCGTCACTTCTGAAAAATAGGAGTAAAGTGCGATGGATTTAAACATTTCTTTGCTTTTCTTCCTTCAGAAATCCAGGAAAATGGAGTCATTTTTTTTTCTTACACGAGGCCCCTTCTAGTGAGATTTTTCTCCAGTTTGTCTTTAGGGGTCCAGTTCTAGCTAATCTTCTTCTTTTTGACTCTTAGCTCTTTCAGAATCTACTCTTCAAATGAGATTTAAAGTCACACAAGTGTCCAGGCCAGGGTTGGCTGCTGAGTTTAGATGGGGAATTAAATTTCCGTGATTGGTTTAGACTAATATAGCTCAATTAAAATTTCAAGCTCCCACATGCCAAATGTTTTCTATTTATAACTGAATAATAAATATGAATAAATAAAGTAAAGGACAAACATTGTGTAAAACTCGAGAGTAGACAGAATGGGAAAGTAAAATCTTTGTTAAATAAATTGAACAACTGATTTTGTTTTTCATGTTTTCACCTGAATATACTACCAATTGCTAATAGAAGAAGGTTACAGGAAAAACTATAGGACAAGGAATAGAAAAGGGACTGTTTTAAACTCAAAAAGTCTAAATTTCAAAAACCTAAATGGTGGGTCTAGTTTTGAGAAGGTAAAATCTAAAAGAAGACATCATATTCAAACTTCTCTAAGAGTGAGATTCTATTTTTAGTTTTTAAACAATAGGCTTTTATAATGTCAAAAAATTTTTACATTTTGTGAAATTTTGTTAAATTGGATTAGGAGTAAACTAGTTGGATTACTTAAACATTGGATTAAGGATGAAGTAATTTTTAAAAGAATTCTGATTCATTAAATACCTATGAAGCCTTGGGGAAATATTTTAACTTTTGGCATATTTCATTTCTCACATGTAAAAAATGAGGATTCCAGGCAGCTTTAAACCTCTTCCCAGAGTAAGAATGAGACTAGGTGGGAAAGCACTTTGAAAAATGTAAAGTACTTTACAAATTCAAGGGATTATTTTCCTCTTGTCAGTAGTTTCATTTAATCCAAGAATTCCTTCTACTCTAATGATTGACATAAAACATAAAATTAGATTCATTGGCAAAATATGAAAGAAGTAAAGGGCCCATTTCTTGAGGGAAAAGATTATTCTTTCAGTAATGGTGTTTCTGTGATAAATAAGGGTTAGCTATTGATACCTAATTTCTGTTATACTTACCATTTCAAGTTTCAGCTTTGTAATTATTTTGGTGAGAGCAAGAACCTCTCAGAAAGATTTGTGGTTTATGAAGAAATGTATACCTCCCCATGTTAATTTTTCTTATGTATTACATAAAACTAGTATATTCAGGTGGAAACATGAAATACAAAATCAGATGATCAAATTATTTAACAGAACTTTAAAATTCCCATTCATATCAATGTCTATGTAGCCTTGAGCTTTACAAAATGCTTGTCCTTTCCTTGCTGTATTTGTTTGCATTTATTTTTTTCAGTTATAAGTAGGGAATATTCAGCATGTAGGAGCTTGAAATTTTAACTGAGCAAAATTAATCTAAACCAATCATGGAACTTTAACTCCTCTTGCTAGTGATTGGTTTATAAAATTACATGTGATGCAGTTCTGGCCAGTGATGTCTGATAAATAGACACCTGAAATGATACACTGCTTCTTTTGCTGTCATACAGTCCTTTATTTGTATGTGACACATGGAAGTATAACAGCCATCTTGCTACCATAAAGTAGCCTGAAGTTAACAGAGCAGAAATATAGGAAGAATCTTGGTTCTCAGTGACTATGTTACTGAGTTAGTGAATTGATCAACTTGGAATTCTCTTTATGTGTATTAATAAACCTTCTCACTGTTTAAGTCAATTGAGTAGTTTTCTGTAATTTGCATACAAAAGCTTCATACCAGATATAAAACCCTTATAATGTTTAGCTTTTTGGGTTAATTTTATTTATGTGTTCTCTTGAACATGTAAACTATGGTCCTTGAGCCTTTGCAGATCCTTCTAGCTCTTTTTAAAAGAAGCAACTGGGGCTGTTTTCAGTACCAAGATGGATACATAAACTAGTAAGGCTTAAAAGGGCAGAAGTTTCATGTTTTATGCATTAGTATACAGTAGTCACTTTATCAGAGATTTCACTTTCTGTGCTTTCAGTTAGTCATAGATAATCCCAGCCCAAAACTATTAAATGGAAAATTCCACAAATAAATAATTCTAAGCTTTATGTTACACTCCATTCTGAGTAGGGTTATAAAATACCAAACTGTCTGATCCTGAACTTGAAACATTCCTTTGTCCAGTGTATTACCTACATTGTATGTACTGCCTGCCTCTTGTTTTCCAAATTGACTGTTGTGTTCCAGTCACCCTTACGTGGTAGCTTAACTTTATGTCACAATACCTGTCACTCACTTCACTTTCTATCATCCTGTACATCAACACAAGAAAAGTGGGTATAGTACAGTGAGATATTTTGAGAGACCACATTCACGTTTATTACAATGTAACAGTTCTCTTTTATTACTGTTAATCTCTTGCTATGTCTAATTTATAAATTAAATTTTATCATAGGTAGGTATGTATGGGAAAAACAGTATATAGGGTTTGGTACTACCTAAAGTTTTAGGCATCCACTAGGGGTCTTAGGACTATACCCTGTGGATAAGGGGCATAACTATATTCCTAGCCCCAGCATAGTGCTTGTTGTATTATTCAACATATGTTGAATGAATAAATGAAATTTTCATAATCTCCTTTTAAAAATCATAATAGTACGTGAGGCTTATAGCCTCAGGCAAGAAACTAAGGTTAACAAAATGCTCTTTTAATTCCTTTTTCCCAGATTTTGACTTACACAAGTCAGAAGCCATGACCTTTCAAATATTGTCATATTTTTCTCATCACATTTAGTTAATTGGCATGAGAGTTCATCTACTGCTTAACTTTCTATTGAGGCAGAAAAATTAGATCAGGATTCTGAGAGCAAGGGGGAAAAAAAGCAGTGAATAGCTGCTATTTAATTGTACATTTCATGAAGGTTGGTTTTTTTTTTTTAGCAACATGGTAACTTTCAAAGTATCATTTCCAAACCTAAATAATTAAATCAACTGAGACGATATAGCAAAGAAACAGAATTGAAATAGTTAAAAAAGTGAACATATATCTTATGTTTGTCTATATGTTTTTTTCTATTACTCAATAGGTCTGGTTTTATTTCTAATAAATAATTGTTAATCCAAATCCCTCTTTTCAAATTACATTCTAGTAAATCTCTAGATAGCTTGTTTACCAATGTTAGAATATAAGTGCTTGGAATAAGTGGAAAGCTACACACTCCAGAGTTTACCACATATGAGTACAAATGGGAACAACTTTGTAATAAACTCTGGTTTATCAATAATTTGAAATATTAAATGACAATTAAAATAGATAAAATAGATCTACATAAATCAAAACAGTTAAAAATAAAAAAAGTTCAGTAAAAAGTTGCAAGTTTCAAATATAATTAAAATAACATGTTAAAAACAAAATAATATTGAAAATATTATGAGAATGACACGTGAATTTTAGGATTTTGATTCAGTCGTGCCTGTAGATTTTATCTTTCAGTACTTGCCCTAGTTATTTAACGCTAAAAATGATCCAAATATGGCAAATGTTAACATCTGTTAAATCTGGCAGTGGGGCATGGTAGTTTGATATGATTGTCTGTATGTTTCTCTACATTTAAAATAGTTCATATTTTAAAAATGGGCTCACAATTTCATAATTATAAAATAGCAAACATCTATTAGGCCTATTTATTTATTAGCCCTATTTATTAGCATAAAATCATATCAATATGCAAATTTTAAATTTTAAGATAACATGGAGAAACATTCTATTTTCTAGTGATTTATAGTGGTATAGATAAAGACCATCCTAGAAAGCCCATTTAAAGACAAAAAAGCAGTACTTCTCATAAATTGAATTTTCCAGACAGTGCTGTGCTTACCAAAGCTGTGAGTTTTAAGAATAAGTGAGAACATTTGAAGCATTTTTATCCTAGAAGGTTGGATTGTTTTTGAAAGTGGTCCTACTTGAAATTTAATGTTAGATATATGGATTTTTATAGATCTTCAGATTTGAAAAATATATTTTAACTGTCAATATACCAGAAGTTACCACCATTTACATCTAGTTCTAATGAATCTTAAAATTAAATATGTATCTTATGCCATGTTATGAATAATTTATAGACGTAAGTATACAATTTTTAAAGTATGAGAAATTTTAGTAAGAATTTAAAAATAGTGAACACAATTTTTATTTCATATTTTTTTGGTTTTGAAAGTATGTTTATTCACAATGGGCAATGTTGGTTGAATGTAACTATCTGCTAACTTGTTATTAATAAACCTGGAATATAGCCATTTTGTAAATAGTGATTTCAGATTTCAAATACATTTCTATTAGATTGTAATTTATCATGTCTTCTTGTTCTTATATTCATATTGCCAAAATGTAATACTTTAAAAAACTCTCATGGGAAGGTTTTGTTGAAGGATGGTCATTCCTGCAATACATTTTGATTTTTAGATTTATCAGCACCAATTAGTCACCAATAGTTCCACTGATTTTTTTTCATTTCTACATCATTTAATTCCTTTCATTCACCTTTGTGTACATGGTTGTCTTTAGCATATTTTAGCTTAGAGACTGTATCAAGTAAATTTGGGGAGACATCATAAAAGCTGAAAGAAAACTATCATTTTGCAAAATTAGATAGTCCAGATCCTTGTCATATAATATGGCAGGGTTAAGCCCTTCATGTTGAGTGCTTGGATGAAAATACCATATTTCTTTGTTGTTTTTGGAAATATATAGCCACTCATTCATTCCCAAGTGTGAGAACACTTATCCAGAATATGCATCTGAAGACTCATCGTCTGAGTTTTGTTCAGAGACCATGAGTCTTGCTTACAAGATCAATTCCCAGGTTTCATCATTAGGATGTAGAGTACTGCTCTTTGTCTCTTCGCATTCACCTTTAGATTTCTTTAATTATAGAAGTTCCTGTCTTTCTTCTGTACCTTCCATTAAGAGCAAAAGCCAAAAAATTCTTAACTGTCAACAATTATTCCTTGAAAGCTAAAGGGGAAAAAAAGACTAAAGATACTGTTTGTCCAAAACATTGACACCTTCTTGAAAGATGATGCAACAATACTTTGGGCTACATGAAAACCAAAGGGTGATATACTAATGATAATTTATTTTATTGCATTATCCTTTTAAGAGATTTGATCATTGTTTCATTTCCTTAGGAAAGGAGTCATTGTCTCCTTCCTCTTCTTCCTCCTTCCCCTCCCCTCCCCCTCCCCTCCTCCTTTTGCATATCTGGGAATACCTGGTTAGTAATGATAAATTAATTCCTGGGATAATTACAAGATGTTTCAAAGAATATAAATCACTAAGATTTCATAATATAAGATTTATGAGTCCAAGGAACCCATTAGAAATGACAAGTTTTATTCATTTTTTAAAATGTAAATTTTTAGGCTGGGGCTGTAGCTCAGTAGTACAGTTGCCTAGGTACTTGCCTAGGGGAAATTAGGCCTTGGATTCAATCTCCCTAGCACTAGGAATAAAAAATGTAAATTTTCTCTTTGTCCTTTGAAAGATATCTAAGACTAAAAGTTATAAAATATTAGAACTGCTCAAATAGAAACTCAAAAATAAAATTTCCAATGGGTTTGGATGCTATCCTTAGGATCATAAAACATTTTTAATGTCATTGAAAAAAATTTTTTTAGGGAATTACAAATTTTATGAAGGCCAACTGTATGTTAATCAATCTAAATCACAGAGGTAGGGTTCCCAGCCCATGTTCTTTAAAAAATAAAGGGCTAGGCACATAGGGTATCTGTTTTTTTTTTTTGGTACCGGGGATCGAACTCGGGTCCTTGCACTTGCGAGGCAGGCGGCGGAACCACTGAGCTAAATCCCTGGCCCGGTATCTCTGTTCTTGAATGCCTTACCAGTCAAGCCAGAGGTAACTAACTGTTCTAGGGTGGATGGACAGTTGGCCCAGATTGAGAATATGAATTCTTTCCCCAGATTTTATTTTCCCTCTTTTTTTTTTTTTGGCACTGGGGATCGAACTCGGGACCTTGCGCTTGCAAGGCAGGCACCGCAACCACTGAGCTAAATCCCCGGCCATTCCCCAGATTTTAAATCATGAGAAAAACAATGGACACTAGAGCCAAAGAGGTACACTAGAACTAGCAACTAGAGCCCAAAGTCTAGAGAAGGCCTAAACTGCACAGAAGCCGGAAAGATAATTCATAAAGAGAATCTTTTATGCTGAGACTGCTTCAAGTCCAGGTTGAGATATTATTCATGAGTTTGAAAAACCTCAGGTGCCTAGTGACTGAGAGTATCCAGCAAAAGCCAGAATAGATTGGGAAGTCCAACCTTTTCCACAGGATAAAATGTTGATGCCCAACCCCTTGTGAAACTTTCAGATTGGAATGTAACTTGTGGAGGTGAGGGGTTTGCAGGGACAGTCTAGGGAAGAGGTGCTTTCTTGTCCCTACAATTTAGCCTCTTTTCATCATTTGTCCTTATTTTCTGTTGAAGATAAGGCCATTAGGAAGACATAACGGGGATAAGAAGAGCTGAATAACAAAAATCCTAAAGGAATAGTCATTAGGAAGCCTGGTGATTAAAGGAGCAAATTTATCCCACAAAAATGCCTGTCATTATCTTTCAATCAGTCCTGCACTTGAGAAAGACAATGATTGAAAGCCCACTACAGTTCTGGGGTAGATATCACCAGTGGAACCTTACTCTTGACCAAGTACCTGCACCAACTCAAATCAACATAGTATTGAGTCCTGGCCTCCTCTGCAGACTCCAGACTCAAGTGGTAAAATGATGCTAGCACCAGATAATTCTTAATGGAGAGGACTCCTTCCCATTGTTCCTTAGAAGAGCAGGCTTGAAACAATGGAAAAGGAAATCTAATGAGCAGATCCTAGGACTGTCGGACATGATTGAGGAATTTTTGATATTGCCACAGGAGACAAGAAACTGACTCAGGACATTTAGTGGTCTGGACCAGTGATCTGTACATGAACCTGTTTTCTAGGTTTCTTCCTTACCTCCAAGACAACTTCCTTTTCTAATTGATAATTTTTAATACTGTCTTTCCTGCTATCTTGGTGGTTATGTTGGTAGTGAAATGTGCCAGTAAACTTGGAAGATGTCATTCTGTTAGGATGGTGATCAAATGGACCACATGGAAACTGGAGAGCTGGCATTTGTAGCTGCACATATGTTGGATCATATTAGGTAATATTTTAAAGGATGAGTTTATTCTACAGAGATGAAATATAGTCAAATCAATCTAGCCTATACAAACTTCTTGGGAATGATTCTAAAACTCCCATTCATTTACCTGGTGACAATATTTTCAAAGTTACCACAGTTGGACTACAAGGTTTTGTGTACAGTGCATGTTCATATGAAGATGTCCTGCCCCAGTGTCCTACCCACTAGTTGAGATGCCTCATCAGACTCAGATTTAATGTCTGAAGAATTTGAAGGAAGAGATACAAGGATGGAGGGAAGCAACGGTTACTGTGGTTGCGAGAGTCTAGAGAGTTGGTTTTTGGTCTGCACCAAAGCTGGTCAAAGGCAGAACTGGGGCGATGGAAACAGGAGTAACACATCACCCTATGTGGGGAAGTGGAAATGGACAGAAACCAGTTCAAAGAATTCAGTGTATGCATAGATGATTACCAATAACAGAAAAAGAACAAGGAAGGAGAAACACAGAGGGAAAAAGAGAACAAACAGGGTGAATAGGTAACAGAGACAGACTGCCAGGGAGCAGTCAGAGTGTATACAGGGGTCACTGATGGCGATGTTCTAGCTTCTACAATGTTTAGCTATACTTTCTTCAATTAAGTTCTAGATTTCTAATTCCTTTTTTTAAAAAAAATAATTCCGAGTTTACAAGCAATTTTAGGTACTTTTCTGATTCTCACAATCAAACTATTCTTGACCTAAACAGCTGCTCCATTAACCACTGGACATAACTTTAGTTGCATCTTTTAAATGTTTAATTTCCAACTATGACAATATAATTCTTTGTAACACCTTTACTAATGTCCAAAGACAGGCCAGGTTTCATTTACTAATAACAGGTAACATTTACTGAGCAATTTCTTCGGGACAATTTCAAAACCATCTCACCAATTCTTCAAAACCAATGAAGTAGGTTCTATTATTATCATTCCCCTTTTACCAATTAAGAAATTAGGGCACAAAATAAGATGAAGTAATTTGTTCAAGATCACCTTAAGTAAAGGAATAAAGCTGGATTTATTATTTATTTACATTAACACTGACATCTGAAAAATAAAACTACAAGTTTATATACACATTAAAAATTCATTTCAATCAATAAATTTTTGTTGAATGCCCAGTAAGTACAAAGTACTAATTTAAACTAATAAACTGGTTAGTCAATTTTATAAAGTCCTTTTATATATCAGTATCACAATAATCTTTCTTTCTGTGGTCCACCAAAATAAAGTACATTTTTTTAAATTTCCAAAATGCCTCCTTTAAAACAGAATAGTTTCCAACAATGCTATTTTCAATACATTATTTCAAAACTCACTGGAATACTTGAAGAGTTTTTGCTACCTTGACTTCACATTGATAGCTATCTATCTATCTATATATACATATCCATTTAATTAATTACAGAGTAAGTTACACATGTACATAAAAAAGTAAAATGATGAGGAGAGGAGTTTTTCATGGAAGGTGGTGAGTTGCCATGGATTCTGCTTCTCTTGATTTTCTGAGCAGGGCCTGTTTGAGGGCACTAATTTTCTCATCAAGTTCAGCCAGGGAATAGTTCTGCTATAAACAATAACACAGATTGCTGAATAAGACTCTGAAGTATCTTAATGCAGATAAAGTGCTAAATGAACTATAAATATTTAAAATATTCAACAGCTTGATGAAATATTTTTTCTCATGAGAATAATTTTAAAAACTGACCTATATATAGTGACTATAGTATAAATCAAAAGGTATAAAACAAGACTTAAATATTTCTTTCTTTTGCCTAAGGAAAAACTCTCCTGAATCTTCTGTACTTTGAAAGGCTAGAAAAACTTTAAAAAATATATACTCTTATGATCAATAGTAAGACATTAAACTTTAGGATTAGTTTAACCTTAAAATACTTAGAAGTTTAATTATGAGGGCTCGACTACTTCAGGAAAAAAAAAAGGCTACTCTCAAAATATATACCCGGAATTGTATGACAAATAAATATTAAAAAATAAGCCAAGCATGTGCAGGGCCCTGGGTTTGATCACTAGCATTGCAAAAGAAAAAAAATTTTTTTAATGTTTTCCCCAACTTTAAATTTACATTATCACCATTCAGGGTAGAAAAACCTTACTATTTAAAATTCAACTAATTAATATAGTAGTACTTTCAACAGAGGTTGGGTGAAGTCACCCTCTGACAAATACCCTTTGCTTTGGATTCTGCTAATCCGTAGTGTTCACAAAGGGGTAATGGGAGACTTCAGCACTTTTAAGCACTCTGTAGTTGATATATTCATCTGCTGTTTTAAGCAGGATAAAGATTTTTATATTTAACCCATCTTAGTCATTCAATGTCCTTGAACTGCAATTATGGCTCCAATTTAACTATATTAGTTTATACTGCCCTTTTCTTCAGTCCTAAATCTTACCAGGGTATGACCAAAAGGCAAGCACAGTAGGAACTTTTATTAATAAGATATAAATCTAATCAATCTATTTCAGAAGCCAAAATGAAGATCCAGTAACTTACTTGAGGTGGCTGAACTTTTCTTCTTTTTCCAGAAAAGTTCTTGTTTTAAAAGTAAAAAAAAAAAAAAAGGTAAATAAGTATTTTTAAAATATAAGCATCATTTTCTTTATAGCATACTGAATAAAACATAGACAGCCTTTGGGAGCTCTGACAGAAACAAAGCCTACAAATTTATCAAGTGTTTTGTGTAATTGATACCCACTATCAATTTAAAGTATATAGGATGTGGTAACAGTGAACAACATGCTTTTCTCTAGCAGTACATACTTTCCCACTAATTACCAGCTTCTAATGAGCCTTTGTCACTGCAGAAGGAGGTGTTCTCAGAGTTCTTCTACTTAGTTTCTTTTTTATAACCTTTGTATACTAGGATATTGGACAAGTGAAGTGAAGCAACAATAGAGGAAATTGAAATTTGGTATATTAGGCCAAAGGAAGCGAACCCTCCCCCCTTACTTCACTGACTATTATGGGTACTGTGGCTGTCTATGCAAGCAACCCTTTATCCACTGATTGTCTATGTGACTAAGGGAATGTTGAACCATCCACTGTCCTATCAGTGACTAAAATGAGTATGGACCCAATTCTGGCTCTTGAGTAAGAGGTCTACTGGGGATTAAGAGGCAACCTTATAGAAAAAGCTTCCTCCCTTTTGTTGAGAGAAAGCACTCACAAAAGCCAATTCCTATGGACACTGCAGTATCTGGATAAGAAACCGGAATGTGCTACAGCTGTCCTACCATCTGCCTAAGGAAGAAGCCAACACCAAGCAGAGCTGAGAGGAGAAAGAACTCGGTTCTTTGACAGTCATAACTTAGCCACTGAATCAATGAATGTGTTACCACTGGATGTCCTATTTTATATTTCCATACTGTTTAAGCCAGTTCGAGTTCAAATTTTATGTAAAGATGACAACATTCACATTGATACACTGCCTTTCGAACCTTTATCTAATGAATTCTTTCTATACTTTGCTCTTAGTTTTACAACATCACAAAGTTTTGAATGTCAAATTAGCAAATGAGTCTATTTCATGAAACTGAATGTAGGTTGCAAAATTTTCTCACTAATATTTCTGACCACTGAGATTTACAGGTTATACATATATATCCTTTCCTTTGTGCCAAAAGCTGATCCAAAGAACATCTAGATATACATCTTATCAGTAATAACAACAGGAAAACATTAAGTGTCAGAATTAATAAATATGGAATAACAGAGCTCAGATAAATATGCTCCTTCCTTTACCAAAATAAGCCAGATACCTGTGGTGGGGTCTTGAGGCAAGTAAGAGCTTAATGCTTAATTCCTTTGTTGCTCAGTCTCCTACTTTCCCAAGGGGTAACTTTTATACACTGGATGAAAATACACTTCATCTTGTGGTCATAACAATTTAATCTGTAGACTATCAATACGTTCTATGTCATTAAGCAATCAGATTATTTCTGTATGATGATATCAAAATGAAAAATATCAGAATGAGGAGAATAAGGGTATAAGTGGATCAATGACTTAAAAACATAGGAAAATGAGTCTGTGGGGCTTATTTTAGGCCTGAGCAGAATATTTTCACATTTAGACAGGATTTAAAACTTGTTTTAGAGGGCTGGGGATTTAGCTCAGCGGTTCCAGCACCTACCTTGCAAGCGCAAGGTCCTGAGTTCAATCCCCGGAACCAAAACAAAAAACAATACAAAAAAAACTTGTTTTAGATGTAAGTACAGCTCAATCCAAAAGGTGGCAATTTTAACATGTTTTGATACTTAAGAGAAAATATCTGGGAGCATAGCATACTAAAGAAACAACTGTACAGAGATAATTCTTCATTGTCTCTTCCCTCCCAATATTCTACCATGGCATCAACAATGCCTATAGCCTAATGAAAATGTTATATACATATGTCCAAGGAATGCCTGGTCTAAAGAAACTGAAGGGTAAAGAGGCCTCTTCTCAACCAGTCACCTTCTTTTCTTTTAATCAGTTGTAAAGGATAACTGTTTCTAAAAATAGAGTATCTTAAATGTTTTTTCCCTCCAATTCTACTGTCTTGATTCAAACTTTCATTTCTTTCTAATTTGGATGACATGACTTGCTTTCTAAATTAGTTTCTGTGACACCATTTAGACTTCATAATGCTACCAGATAGGAACCTAAACCACACGTTCATTTCTTGTTTTCTTTCTCAAAAACTTAACTGTACTCTGATTATATTGGAAGTCCAAACTGGATAGTGTAACTGTCAAGGCCTACCAAAATGTGTACACAATCTAATTTTCCAGCTGGATACAACTGTTCACTCATACTTCAGGGCCACCATGAACTTTCATGCATACACGATCTGTGCCCATGTTGACTTGGTCTTCAGCACATTCCTCTCCCAGCATAACCTCTCCCATTTTGGAACCAGGACTTTCTTACATTAGTGACTAAAATTATGTCTGGTTACTGCTTTGTGGCAGTTAACATACCTTCAGAAGTCTAGTAATTAACTATTAGCCGTGTTCTATATATTCATTCATGCATTTACTCAGTGGTACTAGGTTCCACGTGCTCAAAGACAAACAAGACACAGTTCTTGGTTTTGAAAGGTTTAAAATATAGTGTGACTAGACACATAAACACATAATTGTAAGTGATAAGTGCTATAAAATGAACAAAGTGCTGTGAAAATATACTTGTAAAGCATGTTCTACTTGCTGTTTTCAAGTATCATAATTTAAAATCAGTAAGTCAGTCTTTTGAAATACTCATGAGATTCTATCTTTTAAATAGCCTATTAACTCATGCTCTTAAAATTTGAAAATATTAGCACATTAAAACTTTTCCATGTTTTAACATGAAGGGTAAGGATCTTCAACACAATTACATTAAAAGATGCAACAAACATTGTTTTCATAATTCCTGTTTTATATGCATTGTAACTTAGTTTGGAATTTTATGTATTTCATTAAATGAAAAGAACTTCATACAACCTGCTTTAGTTTTATGAATTATATAAAATTTTATAAACCTCATTTTACATTTGAGAGCAGTAAATCTCTAAACTTCTTTTTCCAAATTTTGTCATTTAGGACCTACTGCCCTCCTTCTTTTATTACGTGACCTGCCTTCTTCCTCTGTAAATACTTCTCCTTCTATAATTCACTCAAATATATTCAAAAGATTGCTATTGTACCTAAAATGAATTTTAAATATATTTCACCAGTAATTTATATGATCCATGCTAATATGAGCTATTTTACATAAAAATATATAGTATAATCTTACTTTACATTATTTTAGTTCTAATACAGTACAGCTTTTTAAAAAATCTCAGAAAAGGTATATATAATCACCTCAGAAGACAGAGGGAAAACAATGAGCTCAGAATTGTTGGAAAAAGGCTGATGTGCCAAAGATACTTATCAATCCATATACTTTCTTAGTGTCCATGGAAAAGAGACGAAAGAATGAATGAATGCCAGAACTGAGGAATTACACAAATACAGACTAGTCTTTTTTTTTTTTGTTTGGTACCAGAGATCGAACTCGGATCCTTCCGCTTGCAAGGCAGGCAGTGGAACCACTGAGCTAAATCCCCGGCCAGACTAGTCTTTTTAAAATTCTGTTAGTTAAGAAAAATCTTGAGGTTTATGCTTGTTTAGTATGGACAAATGGTAACTGTCTATGAGCTGAGGGAAATCATTTGAGGGAGAATTACATAGACAGAGGATAACTGACAGAGCAAGGGGCCAGAGGAAGCACTTACAGGACAGCAAGTTCAGAGTTACAACACTGACCATCATCCGAGCTGGTTTCTTATGCCATGAAAATGGCCTAAAGGAGTTTGGAGAATGCATCATAGAAGTATCCCTTTTGAAAAACTTCTAAATTTTTGAAAGAGTCAAGTCAGAATTTTAAAACAACTAGATAACTCCCTAACATAAGACTCTGCTCATTTACCTTTGAATTATTAAAAAGTTTTTTACACATATATCAATGAGTGAACTGTTATACAATGAAAAATCCTAAAATAATACTTTCCTTATTTTTGAACTATATTTATACTTACCACAGATTGAAAATATTCAGGAGAGATGCCTTCCAATTCAAGGATTTTATCTTCAAGTTTTTTAATTCTCTGATAAATGTCTCTTGGAACTGGACCACCTAAATATGTTTTAAAAAGTGAAGCACTACTGAATAGTTTCTTATCATTTTTATTCTTAAAATACCATGCAAACATACTTTGTAAAGAAAGAAGAAATATTTAAACTTAAGAAAATAAAGTAAAATAGAATGAAATCCTTAGCTCATATTTTCATATTATACACTATGGGACAAATTATATTATACCTCCTCTGTCCAAATCCTTATGTTTCCACTATTGCTAGGAGTTTTATGTTAAATTTATAAGATATTGACTAGTTTCAGTGTAGAACAACTTATATTTCTGATGGGTGTTGAAAGTTTCTTGAGAGGGTAAAAATGAAGGGATAAAGGATAATTTAATTCATTGATTGAAGTACGTCATATTATTTTCAATTTATATTTCTCCCTACATGCTATACTTTCTCCTCTGACCTAGAATAATACTAAAAAGAAGTGTTAGCAATAATTATAAACAAATTTTGGGGACGGGGGATAATAAATTAAGGCCATTGGAAGTTTCAGCTTATGAATGTATCTAATTCTTATCATATCCACTGGAACTCTTCTGGTCTAGACTACTACCTTCTCTTCCTGGATTATCACAACCTCCCAACTGGTCTCCCTAATTCTGCCTTGCTTTCAAAGATTATATTCTCAACCCCTCGGCCACTGATCCTTTTAAAATGTAAGTCAGATCATGTCACTTTTCTGTTCAAACCTTCAAGTACTTTAACATTTCATTTAGACTACAACCCAAAGCATTTACAATGATATAGAAGGCCTCACAATGGCCTACATAGCCCTACATTCCCCTTGTACACCTATGGTTTCAGTTTTTCAATTCCTTTTTGTTATTCAAGTAGGCCAGACACCCTGACAGCTTTAGCCACTGTGGTTCCCTCTACCTCCAAAATCCCCTCTTGTCAACGTCAGGTTTTAGCTTCAAAGTGAACATCAGTAAGGGCTTCTCTGATCATTCTTTTAAAAACACTAGTGCTACCACATCCTCCTACCCAGCACTCCCTATCCTCCTTACCTTAATTTCCCTCACACAGTTATTGCTTAACTACATTCTGTTTGACTCCCACTCTGATGTAAGCTCCAAGAGGACTGAGATTTATGTACTTTGTTTACAGCTTGTGCACTGCACAAACCTAGGAAGCATCAATTCATAGTTTACAATGCTTGGCACAGAACAGGTGCCCAATATTTACTCATTGAATGAACACAATGAGACAATCATTATTCAATTAAAGAATACCGGTAAAGGTATTATGTCAAAGGTACCAACTTGTTAAATACAAAAAGTCTAGAATTTTTTTTAGGGGAGGCTGTGTTTTTAATCTTAGGACCTTAGTTGTTCTTACTCTGGTTAAGATAAAATAAATAACTTTTTCTTTTGACTTTGCTCTTTCTTTACCTAAAACATCTCCTTATTCCTGTGCCTTTCAAGAGCCAGTTCAAGGTTCATTGGGTCATGAAGGTTGTCTGAACCTCTTCAAAGGGAGGTTTCTTGTGTTCCCTCCCCCGACTATAACCTTCTTCACTGCATCCTTAAAATTCTACTTCACTATGTATAGTATTTCTTTTACCGAGATTATAAAACCCTTGAAGCCGAGGCCTCTGACTACATTATCTCAGTATTCCTTGTTCTTAAAAATTGTGTTTGGCACATAGTGAGCATTCAACAGAAATTTTCCAAAGAATTAACCTCTTGATACTGTTAGAGATTTCATTAGTCAATCCTTGTATACAATTGCATTTTAAATGCATCTACTTCTGGAAGAGGGGATTTACTCTTAATATTAATGTCTTATTACCCTTTTCTACCTCCATCCAGCAAATACCCCAGCTAGACTGGGTTTGGAAATTTGTGACTCTGTCCTTTCTGGTGGACATCATTCCCTCTTTTTGGAAAGCTTTGCTCCTGCTGTTTCCTCTTTGGGGGATGCTTTGTTCCCTTCAAGGGCTCAAATGTCACTTCATCAGGGATGCCATACCTTGACCTCCCCTGAAAGAGCTTAGCACTTAACTCTGTCCCATGGCACATCCACATATCTGAAAAGGTGAAATGAGCAACTGTTCATTCAGTAAACACTGGAGCACCTGCTTTATGCTGGGTGTTACACTAGGTATAAATGGTGATGAACATGACATAGTTCCACTCTGACAGACCTTACTACCTAACAGGACACATGAACATTTAACAAACACAACTGTAATGACTGCTTTAAAGGATGGCAGGAAGAACCAGGTGCTAGGAAGCTATATAAAAAGGGAGTCCGCACTGATCTGGGATCAGGAAGCAGAGTACAGGTACAAAGGCCATAGAATAGCCAAATGTGTAGGAAATGAAAAGCCCAGATATATGGCTGGAACTAATGCATGCACTATTCTCTTTAAAATTATTCTCCTCAGCCCCAATCTCCTTTCCCTTCTCTTGGTCAAGGTAAGGTGCTTTTATCATTAGCCATTCTCTTTGAGCATACTATATAAATTTATTATTTATACCAGCTGTCTCCTACAAATAGGATTCCTGTTCAGATGTAGCCTCAGTATCTAGAATAGTGGCTTAAACAGGAGCTTAATGCTATTTGTTGAATGAATGGTTAAATAATAAGTTTGGTGTGCATGTAAGGCCTATAGAAAACCATTACAGAATTTTTAGCTGAGTAGATACAACACCATTTTTTCAGCTGTCACTTACTACTTTGGGCACATTGTTTGAGGTCTCTGAAATTCAGTAACTTTATTTGTACAATAATAACAGCAACAACACCTCAAAAATATAGTTAAGTACTAAGTTGACATATGCATACTTTCAGAGTGACTGGCAGTAATGTTTGATGAATGTTTGTTCACTTTCCCTATAGCATTATTTATATGCTTATCCTCACTGAGAGGTCCCAGAGGACTTGAACCACATTTATCAACACTTTGTACCCAGCACAGTGGGTGAAAACTAAGGCACACTCATGTGAGTTCTGAAATTAGTTTTAGGAAAAGACATTAGTTTTTCATCTGTGACTTTAATAAACTAAGGCTATCATGGTCTGTTTGGAACCTGTTCCAATCTATTACACTTTCTCAATTTTAGAGAGTAACAAGAAGTGAAAAAGAGGAAGAGCATACACAATAAAAACTATAAATTTCTTGACAGTAGTTAGTGCTTTATCCATTTTTGTAATAGACAAAACTATACGTGACAAGTACTCAGTAAAACTTTGGTAACTATATGAACTAAAATTTCTTTAACCATTTGCAAAGGTACACCATGGGGCACCAGCTAACACTTTGCTTACCTGACTGCAATCGCAAGTGAGCCTCAATATTTTGGAGTCGTTCTTCTACAGCCTGATTACCACAGTCTCGAAGCATGCTGTTAGATTTATGACCTGACCCTTGAATTCCTTCAGGTCTAGTCTGTGGTCCATATGTATTCACAACTCTAGAAACTAAGTTGAGAAACTTTTACCAAAGTAAATTTACTTTTAAAAATAGAAATTCTTTCTCCCTAACAATACTTTATATTCTTTCCATAAAGATATCTAACCACGATCCAAGGATGAGAAAGGCAGTTATTTTTGTTTTGCTTTTGTTATGGCTTGTAACTAGATGTCCCCCAAAAGTCTCACACAGTCATAGGTGGGCTTTTTGGAGGTAGCTGGATCTAGAGTGTGATGCTGGGAGTAAGGATATAATGCTAGAATTGATTCATGATATGATGCTAGGATTATGGGTGGCCCACCCTGGGTATGTGTGCTACCCACCCTAAGAGAGGGTAGCCTAGATAAAATATAAGGGACAGAAAGAGGCCTGCTGTTACCACCTGTCCTTTGCTACTTCTGCTGCCTTTTGCCTGCCATGAATTGTTTTTCCTCTGTGATGCCACGCTGCACTGGAACCAGCTGATGATGGACTGAAACCTCTACAAACTGAGCTACAATAAACCTTTCCTCCTTTAACATTGGGTGTCGGGTGTTTTGTCTAAGCAACAAGAAAAAGTAACTAAACAAAACAAAATTTAGATAGGTAAGTTATTTCTATTTCATTTTGTTAATAATCTAGAATAAGCTTCTATCAGTAACAATGATATGCAGTTACTTACCCTTTACGTGACTTTTAAATCCGGGGTAAGGTGTAAAAACGGCATCAGTTCTTGCACAACTATTTTCTAATAATTCAGATGAATATAAGTCTTAATATAATCAATTTCAAACAAGAAGATTTTGATAAACTTTCAGTAATTTATATTAACACATTACTTATATGTGAATATAATTTTAAATAGTAATAAATGAACATCACATATAGGATAGAATTGAGTGATATTTATTCTCTACAATGAATCAAAACACCTAATATTATACCTAATGTTCAGATTTATGTACAGAAAAGCCATGAAGTATCATAACAATACAATTTTTAATGAAAACCAATATTTCTAAAAACTATTTGGGCCTTTGGAGAAGATAATTTATATATTATAGCATACCATATTTTAATTCCCCTTCATAGAAATAGAATTCCTTTTTATGAAAATATTCTTTTTTAAAAAATCGAGTATTTTTGATATTGCTGGCCAAATTAGCAAACATCTAATAAAATGAAATTAATTATATTATTTAAAACCTTTAATTTCAGAACGCTACATAAAAGATCTTGAAACCTCAGGTATAATACATACTTTCCCACTCTACCTAGATTTCCAATACACACTTAACACCTTTCCACCAGCCTGAACCACATGTGCCACATGCATGACTGTCTTATCAGGTGGCTTATACCACTGGTGGTATAAACAGATCCAATCACTTTTATTGGTGTTTTTATTAACAAAATTAATAAGAAGCCACCTGATGGGACAGTCATGCACATACCACTAGTACTCAAGCTGCCCCGCAGCAAAACATGAATTACAGCCTGTTGTGAACATGTAAAAACTGCTCATCACAGTCTTCTACTTCATCCTATTCTCCAACTTTCAAAAACTGCAATTACACAACAGATTATGTTTTGAAAATTTGTTTCAATTGACATGTCAATAAATTATAAAGAGAAAACTGGGACAATGTTAACATAATATCTAATACTATTAATATTTTTATATATTACATTACATATTAACATGTGTAACATATTATATGACACTATGTAATAAAAATGTATACTAATGTTTGAAATAACAAGTAAAACCATGCATTGGTAGTAAATTTTCTGCAAGATTCCCTTAAATATTTCATAAAAAATGGATGATAAATGAAATACTAAAAGAAAATTCTTTTTTTTTTTCCTCTGTAGAATTTTTTTTTTTTAATCTTAATCATTTATTTAGGTCAAATTGAGAGGTCTTAAAAGGAACACATTAAAATGTATTTTTTCAGTTTAAGTTTCATTAATAGTTCTGCTGATAAGTTGAATTTTGTGAATAAAATTCCAAATCCACTTATCTTTTACATGAGACTACTCATTTTTTGCGGGGGGAGACACCTTAAAGTATGCTTAAAGGGCGATTACTTCTCCAATCTTTTTCTACCATTTTACGGAACTAAGGGTTAAAAAAAGAAACTATCATCCATTTCAGAGCTATATTCCAAATATATAGATTAACTGACCCATCAGTGAGAAATTCAGCATGGTATAAGACAGTGAATGTATGAGTGCTAGTCACTCTCCACATCAATTCTTGCCAGCACTGTTTTGAGCCAGCAAGGGATTGAATAGGCCAAGGAATCCTGCTGAGCATTTCAATTCTTGTGAATTTCTATCCCTGGTGGTTTATAATAATAGAGTTAGCAGGGAGAACAGAGGAATAACATTAGTGACACATGTGCTTGCTCCCTCAACAGACCCTTTTTCATGGGTCGCTTGCAGTTGGATTGTGCTACCTGAGATTTTGCCTCTGTTTCACCTGTTCTGAAAAGTTAAGAGGAAAATATGCCAAATTTAGAGACAAATATAAATGTTAATATCAGAAAAAGTTGAATTTAGGTCCCAACCAGAGCCTATATTATTTCGTTAAGAGAATCAGTGTATGTATGATATGAGTCACTTTTAGGTTCATCTGACAATTCTTGTTCATAATAATTAGCTAAGAGATACTAGAGGCAACAAGAAAAATGTTCATTCTAATTATGAACTCTTCTTCATAATTTTTCCTAAGAACTACTTGCTCTGATTATTACTAGGATACTTGAATATGATCTATGGCAGTGTTATGCAATGCTGTGTATTCTGCAGCATACCTGCAGATCTGTAAACATATTATAGCATCAAGTGAAGAGGGAAAGAAGAATCTGATGAAAAACAGCAAATGTATGCACTATGAGAGAAAGGAAAAGAGCATAAGGCACCATGGTCTTCATGATAAATTAGTTGTATAGTGACATAAAACATTTCATACAACTCTGGAGTAGTGAGAAAACTGCTCCCTCTTGAGGAATACTATTAACTTTACCAAGTTCATTTTCTATCTTAACATAATTTCACAAGTGTATTTACAAGCTTGAAATTCATATTGCTTAGTTCCTTCATAATAGCGAGACTGAACAACTGCCACCCAACACACTTCATTTTCATTTCCTAGAGGAACTTTAAAATAACCTGTTTTATATCTGTGGTAAAACATTAGTCTTTTAATAATGTCATTTGATTTTTATGTAACCAAAGTAAAAATTTGTTTTGGAATACAGTAGAAGGAAATTCTACTGCCTTACTTACTAAAAACCTGTAAAATAAATTGAATTGTTCTTAATGTTATTCTTTTTTTTTTAAAAAAAAGAAAAAGTACAATTATAAAATTGTGCTTAAAATCCTGTGAAAATTAACATCTAGGTAGTTACCTTGATTACAATCAATAACATTGCAAAATTCCCTGACGTTGTTTTCATTGATTTCAGCTTGCTTTCTTTCAATAAACGCAGATATTCTTCTGTCAATCTACAAACAAGTATAATTTAACAATGTAAATGGAGTAAGACTTTTAAAAGTAATGTTGTTCTCCTTTTGCCCTCCCAAAACTTACTTCTGCTTTTCCAGCCTTTATTTGAACTACTTCTGAATCAAAATGAACTTGTATCTTTTTCACATCTCCTAAATCACAATCTTTGTGCTTTTCTTCCTCTTGTCGGTCACCAGGGGGAAATTTGGCATTTAGTTCATTCTTGTTCCTTGTTTCTGTTTTTCCTATCTCTTCAATAGCAGCTGAATTCTCCTCTTTAATCACAGGCTGAAGTTTTGCTAAAAAAGGCTGAGAACACAATTCCATCTGCTGGCGTTCAAACTAACCAAAATTAATTACACATTTAATCTATTTCTATAAATGTCTAAGTGAAATATTTAATATTAATTACTAAATATAAAAAGTTGATATACAAGGATACATTGGTCTGACTACATACAAGTGTCTGCTGTTTTCTGCTACAATGACCATTAACCATTTGCTATAAATGTTTTTGAAAAAGATAAAGAAAGGAAAAGAAAGAAAACCTGAAGAAATATAAAATTTTCTTGGAGAAAATCATTCCATCACTCGTCTTTCATTTTGTGCCAAATCAAAACCTTCAGCCTCTGGCACCAATGTCACCTAATTAACATGTCATTCAGATGCCTCCTCAGAACCCTGAGGCTTAGCATTTTCCCTCCTTCACAGGAGAGCCAGCTTCTCCCTCAGCAAAGCCCCGCATTATCACTACAGCACTGGAGATTCTCCACTTGAAACTGCAGTTGGCCAAAATGAGCGAGAGCGCCTGGACATGACATCTATAGGTGTTATGTTCAGTGAACACTCAGGCTTTTCCTAACATGGCAAGGTATCTTTTTGGGTTATGAAATTAAATTGTACAAGAGAAAATGAACAAGAAAAAAACTACTAAGACCCATAGCTGAAAACAGATGTCCATCACTAAACTAGAGGGGGAAAGCCTTATTGTATAATGTAAATTATATTACCCGTTTACTTCTCCCACCCTGTTCCCTTGCCACAATTAGGTCTCATTTGAGTTCTACAGCTCATTGCTCTGCCCTTTAAAAACAGGGTTAACCATTACTTTTAACATGAGACAGAGTTAAATTTTCCCACAAAGTCACTGAATAGAGGGTTGAAAATTAATGTCTATTTCATTAGTCAAAACACACCAACACTTAACCAATATTCTAATTACTTTTTTTATAGCTACAATTTTGCTTCCATTGTTTGATATACCAAATACTACTCTTCTGAAACCTTGTTAACACCTTAATCACAGTAAAGTGACCAATCCAAACAGTTCTTATCTTTTTGACACTTCATATTTTACATGTTGATTACAGATAAACTGCAACATACATCAATTATAATTGCAGAGATGTTCAATTAGAAACTAGTGAGGTCATAATACTGTTCAGTTACTGAACTGAAATATAAAAAATATAACAATACTATTACAAATAACAATTCAATAATGACTTCTAATACCAAAGCTGAATTATTTCAAACTGTTAAGAAAAGATAAAATAGTGACTGGCTACTTACTAAGATGAGACATTAATGTCACAGAAATTACTTTCTTTTTAAAAACTATGCTGAAACTGTTTAATTGCAATAGACACTCCAGGATGTGTCATGCTGGGATAATGCCACTTCTTGAACCACTGAAAGCACTCCATGAGCCTCCAAACTCACCCAAGGCATGGAATCATTATCATAGCATGACACACACCTGCCGTGTCTTATTGCTTAATTATAACCCACCATAGATAGAACTGTATTGAATTTTCAGTGCAAGTCTAGAATTGAATAGAATTGTACTCATTCAATCTCATACCCACATCAGCTTATTTGGCTATATTGCCATAACTGTCCTGATCACTACTAAAATTAAAGAGTTAGATTCAATCTGGATATAAGTAACCTTTTATTGATAACACTATTAACACAGTGTTAAGATAGAACCGATAAATATACACACAGCTAATTTAACCACAATTGATTTCTGTCTGTGATATCAAGTTAAATTTCTGACATGAAATTTACCTGTAAATATAAAATGTGTTGCTCAAGGGCTCTAAAGAGCAATGCAGGCTGGAATGCCGAGAGGCTCTGGAGCTTGTTCCAATCGATTGTAATTTTCACCACATCATCTTTGAGGTTAAGCTTCAAAGGGGCAAACCAGCAACATCACAAAAATTACATGATTAAGCGGTATATCTGGGATTGTCACAAAAATAAGATTTCTATGGAGTAACAAATGCCTATCAGAGTCATCAAGTTTTTAATGATACATTAAAATGCTCTGCCTAGTTACCATTTTAAAAGGCCAAGAAGATGCAGCACTTCATAAAAAATAAAAAGACATCTCAAATTTAATGGAGTCGTAGGTCTGTGTAATGGGACCATCTTACAGGTGAAACCATCTAAGAAAGATAAAAAAAATGAAGGCACTTCAGCATCTAAACACCTTTGGATAAGGTCCAAAATATGCATGCCCTATTCAGAGTCCTACCACTTCCAGCTCAGGCATTAAACAGAGAAGGTACGACTGTTGTACGAAAGTTCTAATATGTGCATTTTTCTTTGTTAAATATGTACACGAATACCTACCTGAAATACATCATTATACATCATTATTCTGATATCTTCTGAATAATGTTTTTATTGTTTTCAACTTTAACCATTTAAAAAAATAATTTAAACATCCAGGCTATTCATTCAACATTCAGGTTATTCATAAAATCTAGGGACAAGTGACAAAATGTTTATCTACAAATAAAAATTAAACTATTATTTAGTTATGGAAGTCTGAAACTGAAAAAAAGAAAAAACTCCATTCTAGTTAAAAAATTTGGCAGAGAGGATGGAATGTCCAGTATTTTTGCTAAATAGTATTTTCTAGTAAGCTATGAGGTCTCATTACATGTATATTTCTTATCAGTTGAAGATCAGAACAAAAACATATACAGAAAGCTAAGGACCTGAATATAAAATTAACATCAAAATCAGTGAAAAGTTTAGAGAGCCTCCATATGCAGTCACTGAGTAAAAGTGAACCTCCATAAACATTTCTGGAGATGTGTTACAGCGTAAGATAATATTCCATAATGGAATGAAGTTAATTACATTTTATTTTTCAGAAATATTTACTAAAAATGAATCATATTCTACAAAATAAAGACACATGTTATATAAGTTCAAATACAGATCTTATGAGTTACAATTATAATAAAACAAAAATATGAATCAGTGTACTTGGAATTAAGTGATCTCTGATTATAACAGGCAGCATACTGAATAAACACTATGTGTCAGAAATTTACTGCCCTTAGAATATGAAACCAGATGGATTTAAAGTCCATGTCAGATAAGTACAAAGAAATATGAAATTTTAGGTAGGCTGCATAAGTTTAGGTTAATTACGATTTTACATTAAGATAAATGCATTTAATGCAATTGATATTACTTTAAGGCCTACATCATATATTATGTATAAAAGTAACCCATTACCATACTTTTACAGTACTCCAAGAAATCAAAAGTCAATTATGGCAAATTTATGAATATAGTTTGAGGAAAAAGCAAGTAAATACTCCAGCAATGAAAAGTATCCTATTTTCTAGGGAAAACAGCCTATAAATAATAAATCTTAATGTTTGGATCATATTCTCACTTCAATTCAGCAGAATTATGTAAGCCTTCAAGTGTAATTAAGGATCCTTAGTCTTTTAAAGATTAATTTTCAGTAGAAAGTTATTAATACAAAATCCACACTAACAATAAATTAGCTGTGTAAAATAAGCCACCCAGAAGAAAGTAAAAGGTTAAAATTAGTAAATTTTGCAATTTGGAGTAGAAAATACTTTTTAACATTTGATTTTATGCCTCCTATTGAGGCAATTAATACACTGTATCTTCCTATTGAGATAATATTGAAGGGATAATACAATGATACTTAGGATGAACAAGGGCAAATTATTGTACAACATGCACTTTAAAAATCCTTTATACATATTCCAAAAGAAAATACTGACTTTGTGGTGGCAATTTTGTAAGTACTTATTCTGGCTTTCATTTCAGTGCATCTCAAAATATAGAGTATTACCAAAATGGTTAGCATTTACTTGATGAAATAATCTTATTTTTGACACTTTTATAGATGGCCCCTTCATTGTGTCAGTATAAACCCATAGATATTTAAACATTTTTGACAGTTGACGTATGTAAAATTCAATCGCTTCTACGGTTGTACTTTTAAAATACCAGAATGTTTAAAATCTTTTAAGTGAGTTAAATTCAGTATGCAAAATATTTTAAAAGAGACATTTAAATCATAATCATTTCTCAATGTTAATTTTTAAAACTTCTGTAAATAACAAGTGAGCATAAATATTTTTCATACTAACATTAGAATATGAGTAAGCTTTAAAGTTCCAATTGTCCATGTCATAAAAATATTCTTTAACTTTCACATCATCGAAAGGTCTGGGATTTTAAGACTGAAATGTTAATAGCAATCAAAAGTTCCCACATCTCAAAAAAAAATTTTTTAAGTCCTTGGCAAACAGCTGAGTTTGAAAGTTGTCTTTTAAGAGATTCTGTTAACATGTTTCACTACAAAAACAACAAACAAAAAAAGAAAAAAATTAAAACAACTGTTAAAAAGACTGATTCTCCATCCACCTAAAGCTTTTAGTAATAACGGTTACCAATCAGACATATGTTCCATTTTCACAGGAATTTAGCTTTATCTTTGAAATAAATGCTCGCAGGGTCCACTACATGCACTAGTATCAGCTGCAGAACAAACTAGGAAATAGTCCATGTAAGATATAAAAAAAGTATTTTTAAAAGCAGGCAAACATTTTTGTTTCTCATTTAAAAACTGCTTTGATTATTACATCATGAAACGAAATAGTGATTTCATCTAATAGAACGTAACGAGACCAGTTTAAAAAACCCAATTCCACGACATTTCTGCAAAAGCGATTTATCAGCCAGTTAAACTAGCTAATAAACAACAGTTCTAATGCAATCAGAATCAGCCATGGATAACTCGTGCAATTTTACACTAGAGATACAACGGCCAAAAGGAAAATAAACAAAACCAAGTGACTCATAAGAGCAAGTCACCCCAAAAAGGCGAAGAAGGCGCTTTTCCAAAAACCTCAGGCCATACTGACCAAACAATTTCTATGATGTATACGCTGGAGGAAAAAAGACCCTGATCCCAAGGAGCCTCCTAATCCCTCAGAGACGCTTTTGGGCACTCATTCCCTACAAGCGTGCTCCTCTCGGAGCCGGTTTTCTCTTAGGCCCCCCACCTTCCTAGAGAGGAGAGCTGTAAAGTAATCTAGTCAGGAATCCGTACAGAACTAAGTCAGTTCTACCATCCTCACTCCGACCCGAGGCCACCAGGCCTGGGCTCCTCCCCCGGCCTCAGCTACGCGGTAGCCTCCACGGCTGGCCAAGGTGGCCCCCTCCCCGCCCTCCATTGGAGCGATAAAGGGAAGAGGGGCTGGGTGGGCCTCTTACGCCCTAAACCCCACTCACCTGTCCAGCCAAGGTGTGCAGGGAGCGAAAGATTTCGCACAGCACCTCTCGGGAGTGGTTGGGACTGCAGCTTCGCTCTAGGATCCTGTCATTGTTGCTTGGGCGACTAAACTCCGTGGCAGCAGCCATGACACCTTCGCTAGCCGCCCCTAACACCACCGAGGTACAATCACAACTCCACCCCCACCATACTTTTGTCGCTTCGGGATGACGTAACAATCTAGCGTCTCCTTTAGAACAAGGCTTTAAATTCCCACCTTCTCTATGTGACTGACAAGCACGAGCCCCAACCAGGTGCAGCAATAGCGTGGCGCGGAGGAAACGGGTGTATCTTGACTAGCGGAAGGCTGGGCGTTCTAGTCATACCGGTGATTAAACAGTATTGGTGTGGTGAGGGATAGCAAGCATCGTGAAGCCTATCTTGACTGTTAGATGTTACTGTGAGTATTCGTAAGAGAAAACTTATAGTAAGTACTAGGCTTTGAGATTCAAATTAAAAGTTGAAATTTTAACATGGCAGCCTTGCTGGTCAAGGAAGGAGCAGTGCCCATACCTTCCTAAATACTGGAAAACTCTTTCACACAGAATTGTCATAATTGGATAGAACCTTTTCATCCCTACAAGGTTGTTTGACACACATCAATGCTAATTTTTCGTGCCAGGATGGAGAGGATGTAAGAAAAATAAAGGTGCTCTGTTATGCCTCATTAAGGAATGCCAATAATGACTAAAGAGTCTGCAAAACAGTTTATCTCAAGTTTCAAAAGGTTAGAGACACCGAATTGGTTCAGAGTGAAACAACGTTTGTGTGAATCCAACAGGTATTTAAGCCGAGTAATTTCATGTTACCACAATCTTTGAAATTAAAAGGACATAAAACCAAAATTTGACTTTAAGATAACTTTTACTATAAACATATTTAAAGTACTTTGTGACCTTTTAGTCAGATTCATAAACATTAAAACAGTTAACTGAAAAAAAGTTTTAGAACACATTTTAGTGTTGATTGCTTTTCAGAAATACTGAAATAAATTTAGAAGTCAGGGACAAGGGATTTAAAACTCTTCATTCTAATACATTTACAGTAGAGGAAGCAAACGTGGAAACTTGCACAAAGTATATTTAGTTTTAGAGCATCCTGAGTGAAACGCCAAGAATAAGGCATCAAGGAATTGTGATAAGGTCAATAAGGATAAAAACTCCTTTGACCTATCCCTAGAGAGCCTCTTAATTAGCTGTTCATTTCCAAAGGCATAGGGATCACCAGGCTTGACAGGATCTTGAGAAATCTTGTCTGTTCCCTTGTTAGCAGCAAGATTCAAGTACATGGCTGGAAGTACAGCCTACAGATAGAATACTTCAAAATATACAATCCCAAATTGAGCAACTATCTAATTCAAGCTACTCATCCTCCTAATTAATATACATTCACAATCTTTGCAATTTTAGCATATTTTCTTTGCCTCTGGTTCTCTTATTATTGGAGGATAACTGTAACGTGTTAGCTAAAAGTTTTGTTTCTGTACTAAATTAGCCACCAGCTTCAGATCATTTGTTTTTCATCAAACTGTGAAGGACTTTTTCAAATATGCAGGACATTTGTTTGCAACACATTGGGGAATGCTTTTTACATTAAAGTATACCATACTTAATATTTGTAAATATAGTAAATTACTAAGGTACTGCTCATTCCTTTCTTTGCCGCCATTGATTTTGAAATTCCTTTTTGTTACTTGATCCCTGTGGCCCTAAGACACAATTAACTGATATATATGTTCAAATTTATTTCAATGTGTGTCTCCCTATGAGTATTTATATGTGTCATATTGGTGTACTTGAGGCTTAGTGTAACTCCTGGTATAGATTAATTGTTCAGTACAGTTGTTCCCCTTTGTCCAAGACAGATACATTCTAACACCCTAGTGGAAGCCTGAAACCTTAGCATTTGATTTTAGGAAAAATATGTTCAATAGTGAAAAATGGCTAAGCAAACATTTCATTTTTTAAATTAAGTTTATTAGTACATTTTAGGTATACAATACAGTTACATTCATCATTGGGATCTTGTACCTTTACATGATGTATCTTGGTTCTTATTTTTTCCCTATTCCCCTGCCCTCCCTTCACCCCCTCCACCCTTCCCTATATACAAAGACTTTGTTACCATTTTTTCCTTTTCTCATGTTTTTTTCCCCCTTCTTTCCTTTCCCCTACCCCTCCTACTTCTCCTACTCCTTTAGACCTTTTCTTCCTATTTCAGCTATTAATTATACATTTCGATCCTTATTTACACTTTTAGTTTTTCACACTAGAGAAACTATTCTGTATTTACACATTTGTCCTATTTATTTCACTTAAGAGTATGGCCTCAATGTGCATTTATTTAGCTATAAATGTCTCCAGTTTCTCGTTCTTTATGGCTGAGTAGTACTCCATTTTATTAAAAAAAACAAAACAACCCACGTCCTCTTTATCCAGTCTCCCCTTGACGGGCAACTGGGCTGTTTCCAAGTTTTAGCTATTACAAACTGTGCCACTATAAACATGGGTGCCTGTATATCAGTGTGGTATGATGCTTTTAATTCTTTTGAGAAGATACCCAGCAGAGGAATAGCTGGGTCAAATGGGACCTCTAATCCTAGTTTGTTGTTGTTGTTTTTGGTACCAGGGAGGGGCTCAAACTTGGGACCTTGTGCTTGTGAGGCAGGCAGCAGCACCACTGAGCTAAATCCCTGGCCCTAATCGTAGGTTTTGAGGTATCTCCATATCGATTTCCACAGTGGTTACACCAGTTTGCACTCCCACCAACAATGGAAAAGGGTTCCTTTCTCCCCACAACCCCGCCAGCATTTGTTGTTGGTTGATTTCTTGATAGCAGCCATTCTTTCTGGGTGAGGTGGAATATCAGTGTTGTTTTCATCTGCATCTCTTGAATGACCAGTAACATTGAACATTTTTTCATATGTTTATTTGCTATTTCTACTTCTTTGTGTGAGAAATATCTGTTCATTTCAGATGCCCATTTTTGGATTGGGTCTTTATATTTGGGGGATATGATTTTTTTTTGAGTTCTTTATATATTTTAGATAATAGACCTTTATCTGAGGAACAGCTGGTAAAATTTTTTTCCCACACTGTAGGTTGTCTCTTAGCTCTGTTGATAGTTTCTCTTGCAGTGCAGAAGCTTTTTAATATGATGAGATCCCAGTTGTTGATTCTTTGTGCTAGTTCCCGTGCTACTGAGGATTTGTTCATAAAATCTTTTCCTTTGCCAAGGTCTTCAAGAGTTCTACCTAACTTATCTTCCAGCAAGTTTAGTGTTTCTGTTTTAATATTTAGATCTTTAATCCACTTCGACTTTAGTTTAGTGCATGGTGAAAGATAGGGGTCTAGTTTTAATCTTTGGCAGGTTGAAATCCAGTTTTTCCAGCACCATTTATGAAAGAGGCTCTCTTTTCTCCAGTGAGGGTGTTTGGCTCCTTTGTCAAAGATGACGTAGCTGAGTATGTATGGAGTTGTTTCTGCATCTTATAATCTATTCCACTGATCCTCAGGTCTGTTTCTTTGCCAGTACCATGCTGTTTTTATCACAGTGGCTTTGTAGTATAGTTTCAAGTTGGGGATTGTGATACCTCCTACCTTGTCTTTGTTGCCTAGAATTGCTTTTGCTATTCTAGGTCTCTTCTTGTTCCAAATAAATTTTTGGAGTTTTTTCTCTAGTTCTGTGAAATATACTATTGGGATTTCAATTGGGATTGCATTGAATCTGTATAGCAGTTTTGGAAGTATGGCTATTTTCACTGTATTGGTTCTTCCTAACCAGGAACAGGGGATGTCTTTCCATTTTCTTATATCCTTTTCAATGTCTTTTTTTAGAGTGCTGTAGTTTTCAGTGTAGAGGTCATTTGCTTCCTTCATTAGATTGATTCCTAAATATTTCATTTTTTTGGATGCTATTGTGAAGGGAATTGTTTCCCTAATTTCTCTCTCAGTGAGTCTGTTATTTGTGTACAAGAAGGCTATTGTTTTTTGAGTGTTGACCTTGTATCCAGCTACTCTACTGAATCTGTCAATTAAGTCTAGAAGTCTTTTGGCGGAGTTTTTTGGGTCTTCTATGGTAGAGTATCATATCATCAGCAAATAGTAACAGTTTAACTTTTTCCTTTCCTATCTTTATTCCTTTTCTTTCTTTCTCTTGTCTAAGAGACAGAAAGTTTCTTGAAGTTTTTTCTGCTAAATACTAGTCCCATATACACTGTGGTTCAGTTTTACTACAGATTTTAGCGATCTTAGCATATGATTTTTCCTCTTTCTTTATTGAGAATTTTCATCCTTTCACTTAAAGGAAGTACTTTACATCTTTTCTTTATCACATCCAAATAACTAGTATCACTACTCTTGTACTTTGGCACCACTATTAATTAAAATAAGGGATATTTTAACACATGTGCTGTGATACCATGACAACTCTGACAATTAAGACGGCTACCAAGTGACTAATGGGCACGCATCATAGATACCATGGATATGCTGAACAAAGGATGATTCATGTCCCAGACAGGATGATGTGGGATGACACAAGATTCACTACACAACTCAAAACTGCATGCAATTTAAAAGCTATGAAGTGTTTATTTCTGGAATTTTCCACTTATACTTTCAGATCATGGTTGACCAGAGGTAACTGAAACTGTGGAAAGCAAAACCATGGACAAGAAAGGACTACTATTTTGCTTGTTGAGCTCAATTTATTTGCCTAAAGTGAGCAGAATTTTAAATAGAAAAAAAAAAAGGAAACAAGTTGGTACTGTTGGGGAAAAATTGTGATAGACAGTAGGAATACTATACCTATTTCCCTTAAAATAATGAATTGTGTCTATTACTGTCTTTGGGGTAACAAATTCATAGTGCTCAATTTTTAAAGTTGTATAAATATTGCTAGTCTCAATTACCATTCTCATGAATGATACTCATAGAAATTAATTGTACCTACTAAATGCTAAGCACTCTGGATGACATTGGAGGTACAAAGATGAACCAGATGAAGACACTTACACAAGAAAGCTATCCAATAAAGCTGGTGTTTGTACATTTTTCCTCTGCTACTTTTTTTTCAGTACTGAAGATTAAACCCAGGGCCTTTGCACTGAGCTACATCCCTGGCCGGCAGCCTTCCCTCTTTTCTTGAGACAAGGTCTTGCTAAGTTGCTAAATTCCCTAGACTAGGCTTGAACCTTTGATACTCACCTCAGCCTCCCAAAGTGCTGGCAAAAAGGGCCAATTTTTGTGGATGGCTTTTTGTGGATTTTGGAAAGCTACCAACTGGCTATAGAGAAACCAGTTGCCAAAGTATCACCACTTCAAGGGGTCTTCTAGTCTCACATCACTGCCATCTTGGACATAAAACTCCTCTGTATGGCCACGCAACATGTTTTCTGCATCCTGTTTCATACAGTGTGACACAATGACTATTTTAAAAGTATGTGTGTATAAGGTAATACAACCAATTAGTTCCTTTAGGGGAAAGGGTTGGATTCAGTGTCAGAAACAGTATAAATACTTAAAGTAGTATGAACTTGTTTTAAAGTAGTATGAATGACTCGCAAATGATAAGTGAAAATTCTTAACTTAAAAAATACATGAATAGCAACTTTAATATGCTTGATGTATTTAGGGAAGACATGTTCAATAGTGAAAAATGGCTAAGCAAACATTTGTTGGTGTTTGTTCTGCTAAATACTAGTCCTATAGGATGTTCTTTGTTAAAAGTTTCCATTGTTAAATAAGTTGGTATAATTAAAATAATGATTTGCTGCCTTACCACAGGCCCAAGAGCTATGAGGTCAGTAGATCATGGACAGGAACATCAAAACTGTCAGCCAAAATGAACCTTTTATCTTTATAATTATCACAAGTATTTGATTACAGTGAACATAAAATTAACACAATATACAAATAATCGTATGTTATGAATATCTATAGTATTCAGTAGCATGTTGTACAGGCTTGTAGCCTAGGAGCAGTAGGCTATACGATATAGTATAAATGTGTAGTATTGAGTAAATAGACTCTATAATGTTTATACAGTAATCACCTAACAACACATTTCTTAGAATGCAACTGTGTCATTAAGGGACAAATACCTGTATGTGAAATTGAACTCTAAAAGGAGAATGGGACAAGGAAGTATTTCATGAGATGATGACAAGAATTTCCAAAAACAATGAAGGATATCAAACTACAGATACAAGGTTGGAGAACCTTGTATATTGCTGTGTAAAAAATTATTCCCAAGTTGAATGGCTTTAAATAACAAAATCTCCCTCTCTCCCTGCCTCTCTTTTTTCCTTCCACTTTTTGCAATTTTGAGATTAAATCCAGGGCCTTCACTCTGAGCTACATCCCTCACCCACCCCCTTTTTAAAATGAGATAGGTTCCCAAACCTTTTTATTTTTTATTTTGAGACAGGGTCTTGTCTAATTTGCTGAGTTGCCCACACAGGCTTGAACTTGTGACCTTTCTTCCTCAGACTTCCAGTGTTGGGATTGTAGGTGTTCACTACCATTTCTAACCAACTAACATTTCTTATGCCACAGTTTCTATGGGTCAGAAATTCAGGAGTGGCTTTGCTTGGTGATTGACTCACTCTGAAAAAACCCAGGAAGATATAAGCTATAATACTTTTAGGACTCAGTCTTTCAAATTACTATAATTACTTCTATCTGATTGTATTTATTAAAAAGCAAATTACTATGTCTATCTCACTGAAGGAGAGGAAAATTAGGTTCCCCATCTCTGCTTCAAAAGTGAAGGAGAAATGAAGACTTTTTAAAAGAAAAAATGATTTATTACATATATGTATATGCAAGTCAATAAACAATACATCATGCAACCAATGAAAGATAAACCTCATATGATCATTTCAATAGATGCAGAAAAAACTTTTGATAAAATTCAACATCCCTTCATTATGAAAACTGAACAAATTAAGTATGGAAGGATTGTACTCCAGCAAAAATAAAGGCTATATATCACAAACCCATAGCCAATATCATACGGGCTGGGGAAAAGTTAAAACTATTTCTTCTAAGATGTAGAAGAAAAGAGTGTCAATCTTACCACTGTTATTCAACATAGAACTAGATGTTTTTGAAGAATTGTGAGAACTCACAGGTTTCTCCCTTTGGATTTAGGTATATTTTTCATGGTGGTAAGGTGGTGGCATTTTATTAGACATTAGATATGTGGATATCTGCCAGTATTGATGATTTAATTTCAACTGCTTTTATGGTTAGATGGGGGCATATTACTGAGTTTTGACCAATGGACGGTGAGTAGAATTGATGTGCACTATTTCCAGGTTATGTCCCTAAAACCTGCAGGGTCCTCTGTATTCTCTTTCTTCCTTGTCTGCTGACAAGATATGGAGAATTCAAGGCAGGGCTTTGAGGCATAAAGAAAGCCAGAGCTACCAGATTAGGAGTTCCTATTCTGAAATCCACAGACCCCCAAAAGAATTTATGTATGGAAATCAAGGAGCCCATAAACCTGACTATGGAACAAAGAAAATCACATATTTATTCCTATCAAGCTTTATCTGAAATTAGAATTTAGAAATGTGAGAGAATAACCATGTGTTTAGTCTACTATTTTAGCCATCTTTCCATTATTGTAATGAATACCTAAGATTATCAATTTATAAAAAGAAAAGGGTTACCTTGGCTCACAGTGTTAGAGGTCTCAGTCCATGATCAAATGGCACTCTTGCTTTGGGCCTGTGGTGAGGTAGCACGTCATGGCAGATGCATGTAGGAGAGCAAAGCTACTCACCTTACAGCCAAGACAAAAAAAGAGGAAGAGGAAGGGGTCAGGGTCCCACTTGCTCATTGGAAGGAATATTCCCAGTGACCTGAAGAAACTCCCACTGGGCCCCACCTCTAAAAGTTCTACTGCCTCCCAATAGCACTGCTCTGAGGAGCAAGCCTTTAACACATGGACCTTTGTGTGATAGCTATTAATCCCTAACTCTATCTGTATATCTTTTAATATATTAATATATTTGAGGTATGATAAAAAACAATGAATATTTACATTTCCAAAAGTGTATTACTAAAATAATACCCCTAAAATACTTCCTTCTTACTTTGAACATATTTATCCCATTATTCTTGCACTTTCTAAAGCAGTTGCAGAAGTACTCTTTCTGAGTATCTTTAGTTCCTTGGCTGCCTGGATGTCCTGAATCAATGTAAAACATTTACTTTCATGGTTATTTTGACTTGGGGAAGATCTAGAAGTCACCTGGTGTCAGATCTGGTGAGTAAGGTTAATGAGAACACAGTGTATTTTTTGCAAGCCTGCCTTTCTGTTGGATGTCATTCAGCAGCAGCATTCACTGTATATTTGATCAAACCTGCATTTTTTTTTATGAATACGTTTATCGGTCTTTATCTGAAAAATCCTCATAGAAGATTTGGTTTAACTCTTGGCACCCAACTCCTGAACTCTGAGGAACCTTTCCTTCTTTTGTGCTACCCAGTCTTTCTTCTTGGTTAGGGATATTTTGGCATGGTTCCACTTCTTTTTAATGTCTCTCTTTGATTTCTTTTCATAGACTGGATGCTCTCATATAGCAGCATGAGCTTTCTTTTTTTATTTTTATTTTTTTATTCATTGAGTGACTTTATTGGTACACTTTAGGTATACAATATGATGGCATTCATCATTGGGAATTTGTACCTTTACATAATATATCTTGGTTCTTATTTTTTCCCCATTCCTCTGCCCTCCCTATAACCCCTCCCCCCGTCCCTATTTACAAAGACTTTGTATCCATTTTTTCCTTTTTCTCATATTTATTCCTTCCCTTCTTTCCCCTACCTTTCCCACTTCCCCTTCCCCTTTGCCCCTTTTCTTTCTATTTCACATTATCTATTATACATTTTGATCCTTATTTACACTTTCAGTGTCTCATACCAGAGAAACTATTTGGTATTTACACGTGTGTCCTATCTATTTCACTTAAGAGTATGGTCTCAGGGCCAGGGATTTAGCTCAGTGGTTCTGCTGCCTGCCTCGCAAGCACAAGGACCCATGTTCAATCCCCAGTACCAAAAAAAAAAAAGAGTATGGCCTCAGTGTGCATCCATTTAGCTATAAATGTCTCTAGTTTCTCATTCTTTATGGCTGAGTAGTATTCCATTTTATTTTAAAAAACACATTTTCTTTATCCAATCATGAGTTGATGGGCATTTGGGCTGTTTCCAAGTTTTAGCTATTACAAACTGTGCTGCTATAAACATGGGTGCACATATATTGCTGTGGTATGATTCTTTTTAATTCTTTGGGGAAAATACCCAGCAGGGGAATAGCTGGGTCAAATGGGACCTTTAATCCTAGTTTTTTGAGGTATCTCCATACTGATTTCCACAGTGGTTGACCAGTCTACACTCCCACCAACAGTGGAGAAAGGTTCCTTTTCCCTCACAACCCTGCCAGCATTCGTTATTCATTGATTTCTTGATAGCAGCCATCCTTTCTGGGGTGAGGTGGAATCTCAGTATTGTTTTCATTTACATCTCTCCAATGACCAGTGATTTTGTTGTTGTTGTTGTTGTTTTTTTTGTGGTGCTGGGGATCAAACTCTGGTCCTTGTGCTTGCGAGACAGGTGGCGGAACCACTGAGCTAAATCCCTGGCCTGACCAGTGATTTTTTAAAAACATTTTTTCATGTTTATTTGCTGTTTCTACTTCTTTGAGAAATGTCTGTTCATTTCAGATGCCCATTTTTGGATTAGGTCTTTAAATTTGGGAGGTCTGATTTTTTAAGTTCTTTATACATTCTAGGTATATAATTATATATATATCCATATAGACCTTTTTCTGAGGGCAGCTGGTAAAATTTTTTTCCCACATTGTGGGTTGTCTCTTCACTCTATTGGTGGTTTCTCTTGCTGTGCAGAAGCTTTTTAATAAAATGAGATAGCACTTGTTGATACTTTGTACTAGTTCACATGAGACTGAGATTTGTTCATGAAATCTTTTCCTCCACCAGTGTCTTCAAGAGTTCTACCTAACCTCTCTTCCAGCTGGTTTAGTGTTTCTGTTTTAATATTTAGATATTTGATCCATTTCAATTTTAGTTTAGTGCATGCTGAGAGATATAGGTCTAGTTTTAATCTTTGGCAAGTTGAAACCCAGTTGTTCCAGCACCATTTATTAAAGAGGCTATCTTTCCTCCAGTGAGGGCATTTGGCTCCTTTGTCAAAGATGAGGTGGCTGAGTGTGTCTGGAGTTGTTTCTGCATCTTCTAATCTGTTCCACTGATCCTCAGGTCTATTTCTTTGCCAATACTGTGCTGTTTTTATCACAGTAGCTTTGCAGTATAGTTTCAAGTTGGGGATTGTGATACTTCCTACCTTTTCTTTTTTGCCTAGAATTGCTTTTGCTATTCTAGGTGTCCTCTTGTTCCGGTGAATTTTTGGATTGTTTTCAGCATGAGCTTTCTTATACATCTTAAAGTTACATTGTTCTTTATATACTGAGAGAATTGTTTCTTGTAAGCATCTTCATGTTCTTCCATTAGGTAACGCATATCATCTGCAATGTTCTAACCTATGATGTGCTTCTGGTATATTTTGTATTGAACTCCTTGCTTTCAGAATCATAACCACAGAATTGTTTGGCACTGTGAGGGATAGACAAGCCTTCATCCACACCATCCTTTAGGGTTCCAAAAGCCTTATTGCCAGTTGTAGTTCTGGCAAGGCCTGCATCCATATAGCAGGTGAAGGGACCAGGTTGACCATCAATGCTTTCCACACTGTAAGAATCTCCATTTACCTCCACCTGGCCTTCATAGATCTTATCTATGCCAAACCTATTGAGAAGCCTGTGGGCCAGCAGGAGGCCAATACAATATGCTGCAGCATAATTTGTCAGGTCAACTTTCACTTCGTATTTTGGTACTTCAGGTGCATATGCTGTGCAGACTATCATATCCCCTTCAATATGGGTATGTGCAATCTGACAAATGATATCTCTGTTAGTTACATGAGCTATCATCTTATATTTAGGGGTGTTGTACTTATTTTTGTCCTGGATCACCAGGAGTTTTGAGCATAGTGATCAGTTTTGCTCTCTTCTTCTAAACTTCACTTGGTATCTCTTAAAGTAGGCCTTATTCTTGACAACTTTAACAAACCCCATCCTGTGGAATAGAGACCTGCATCTGCTCTGCACAGATCTGCAGGCCCAGCAGTGCTACAGGGGTAAAAGGCCAGGAACTCACACCTGTATTTTTGATCACACTCACCAACTGCCATAGAAAATGGCAAGAACAATGAGATAAATGTTCAAAACAGGAGGGAGTATTTTGAAGGGGATTAATGGCATTGTGTCTTTTACTGTAATACATTTAAACACATTTTGATCAATCCTTGGAAATGACTATATGGAGGAAGAATCTGGGTATCATGTAGCAAAAATGATGTTCGCTCTGCCTTGTATATCTCTCTTGAAGCCATTGGCTAAGGTGTTAACTATATACAGAAGATTACATAGAAGGCTCTTGAGTGACACAGCTTTATGTGAGAATCTAACATTGCCAACAGTACTTTACCCATGTTCACATGTGACCCTGGAAGTAACCTCTTTACCAGCTCAGTTTCAGGCCTAGTACTTCTCTTCCTTAGATGTCTCCTATGGGTAAATGTTACCTTAAGACAGTACCCATTGCCACATACCTTACTATAACCAACATAGCATGTCGTGGATATCTTACTCCTACTGGAAAGATTTTTTTCCTTTTTTTCTTAAATGTAGCCTAGAAACTCAGCATACTTTATCTTTCACCTATAGACCCCACTCCTGCAACTCCTAATGGTGCACATCAGTTTGAGCAGAGCATTGGCACTGAGGCTCTGACTAGCAATTCAATTAAGACATTGTAGGTTGACTTTTCTTTAAATGTGTAGGTTATCTTTGATTTACCTTTGTGTATTTGAATCTACAGACTATTTAAATATATACATTTTAATCTTCACATTTTTATGCAAATCTTTTTGGGACATGAAAATAAATCTATGTTTTAAAAGAGAAACTTGGGAAAACCTTGTGATGAAATGACATTCTGAAATATTTATTTTCAAGTACACTGGCTAAAGTAATCTATGATCTTGGTCTCAAAGGATTTTTTGTGATTAAAATATATCAGCTGCTGTAGACTGGTAATGCCATTAACAAACTATGGATGTCATAAATATAATTTCTCAACTTAGACAAGTGTAGTTTCTAGCATTTTTGACATCAAACACCCTCTTATGCATATATTATCTCAAAATATATTTGCAAGTCCAGTCTTACTTAACTTTCTGTGGTCTCTTAACTTTTAACTGTCTGTGAGGCAAGCTTTCTTGCTGTGTCCTTAAGTCTTAATTGTTCTCCCACTTTTCTTTAGCCACGCAAGATTTGCAGTCCTTTTATAGGTTAGCTCAAGGTCTGTAAATGACAAAAATACTTATTCTTACACGCCTTCCCAATTTACCAGATTCTGGCAGGTGTGGTGGCACAAGCCTGTAATCCCAGCACTTGGGAGGCTAAGGCAGGAGGATCACTATGAGTTCGAGGCCATCCTGGGCCACATAGTGAGTTCAAGACCAGCCTGACTTGCATAGTGTGAGACCCTGTCTCAAAAAAATAAAAAACAAAGACAAAATTAATTTACCAAATACCTTATTTGTATTTTTATTTTATATAAGCATTTTATACAAATATTTATATGTGACTTTGGAAATTTTACTTAGCCCTTTTAAATGACAATGTCCTCCATTTGTTGGTTAGTGCAGTAAGACTTGGCTCATGTGAATGTTTTAAGGATCCAATGGGATGTATGCATAATACTCAGCACAGTGGCAGTCAATGAGAAAATAAATAAATATTATTTATTATTATTTCTTTAAAAGATTGTGGGCTTATAAGATCAGAGGTCATGTCTTTTTAAAAATTATTTTCCCATGGTAACTACCCCCATGTTAGATTTTAAAATATTTGCTCAATGAAGTTATTGAATAAGATCAAACAATTTTCATAGCTGTATATTAAGTGTTGGAAGAGATTTTATTTCTGATTGCTTAATTCATCTTTTTAGGGCTCTCCTGTCTTTCCACTTGATTGCTTTTAATCCAGATATTATAAATTTGTTTATCTCACTTTTTTCTAGCAATCTTTTCTCCTTCTCATCCCAAAGTCAAACTTTTGTATCCCGTGATACATTTGCTGGTCAGTTTTTCCCCAGTGTTGTGGGAGTCATTCTACTATTACCTAAAGTTACTGTAAACATGAAATTCGATAATGTAAAAAAATTTACCTGAACAGTGATTAACACATACAAGCCTTCTTTTTGGGTCACTTTTCTTGTTACTTGACTGTTTCCTTTCTTTGATCCTCATTCATATTTCAATCCTTACCTTTTTTATTTTTAGCTATCTATTACTTTAAAAAGTAAGCAAGCAAAAATGTACTTGATACTCTTGTTTCCTCTCCCAATTATTTTCCTCTCCCATCTTTAATGGTCTTTAAGTATAAATTCTGCAAAATTCCTCAAGGTCAGAAAGTATCTTTGGTATATCTCCTGGTTGTCTAGCAGAAGTTTTTCTTGCTATTTTAAATTTAAGGGGAAAGCTTAACCTACTTCCTGTGTTAAGTTTACTCACTACTCCTAGTTGTTGAGGTAATTAGTGTTTATCTCTTTTCTCAATTATGAACTTTACTAATGCATATAAATATTAGCACACTGTGCACATAACAAGTTCACAGTAAAACTGGATACTATCATTCTTATTGTCATCTTCAGCTATAGTTCTAATGTTCGGATTCTGTTTTTAAAAATTCTTCAATATATAATTTATTATTTACAGTGTTTATTTTCATGTCCATTAATACTTGTTTTGTATAGTTGGGGGCATTCGTATTTGGTGCATATATATTTAGGATTGTCATCTCTTCCTCTTGGATTGTTCCCTTCACAAGGATGTAGTGACCATCTTTGTCTCTCTTAATTAGTT
>NW_004624838.1:470383-493241 GCF_000247695.1 Heterocephalus glaber | reverse complement strand
AATGATAAATGTAAATGTATTGTATACCTAAAATGTACCAATAAAGATATAAATTAAAAAAATAATAAAATGTTTATTTTAAAAATATAAAATATTTATTATAGTTCAAGTATTGTGTTTTTATTATGTCATAAATGATGCAGAAGAGTGTCAAGAAAAGCCACAAAAACAATGGAAAATATGGAGAAATAAGTAAGTAGAATTATTTTGAAAAAACAATGATAATACAAATTCATGATCTTATTTAAATATCTTTGTATAACAACATAGCAAATAGATGTTTTCTTCCTTTATTTGAGATCATAATGAGAAAAATACAAACTGTGATTTGAGGGCTTCTGTCCTTGATATTTAAGAGTGATGGAAGGAAATTTTTCTTCCATTCTTAAAGGAGGTGAAAAAAGGATTATTTTTAAAAACAGTAAGATTTACTGCATAGAGGCAAATCTCTTCTGATCCTGTAATTGACTCAAATATTTTCCAAATGTAGTCTTGTAATTTGTCTCAGAAATATTCAAAAACACATGTAGAAAAAGAAAGAATACAGAGTTCTCCAGTTAAAATAAAAAAGAAACACATACAGAAAGTTTTGGGGGGGCTGAGGATGTAGCTTAATGTTAAAAGTGCTTACCTAGCGTGCTCAAGGCCCTGAGTTTCATCTCCAACACTGAAAAATTAAAGATTTAATGGGCTGGGGATTTAGCTCAGTGGTTCTGGTGCCTGCCTTGCGAGTGCAAGGTCCTGAGTTCGATCCCCGGTACCAAAAAAAAAAAAAAGAAAGAAAAACTAAAGATTTAAGCATAAAGATATCTAAAATATCCAATTATGTATGTTTAAAAACTAGAAATTTCTTATGTAGTTATTCAAATGACATTTAAGGACTCAAACAAAAGAGGAAATAACTTATGTCAAAAATAATAGGTGAAAATTAAAGGGTAAAAATCTGAACCAGGAGGATTGCAAGTTCAAGCTTATCCTGGGCAACTTAGTGACACCCACCCTGTCTCAAAACAAACAAAAATAATAATACAAACAACTGGGGTATAGCTCAGTGTGAAGGTCCTAGGCACAATTCCCAGTACAAAAAAAAAAAAAAGATAAACTACATATCCTGTTAAGTATAGGAATAGTGCATAGAAAAAAGACTAGAAGATTTACCAAAATATTAACTGTGATTGGTTTAGAATGATCTTTTCCTGTATTTTAATTTTCTACAACTATGAACTGTTTGAATAATGAAGGAAATAGAAAAATAATCAATGGTCTAGTATAAACTGCTTACCTTACAAGTTGTTCAAATCCGTTGAAACAGAGTGTGAAAAAGTGTGTTGTAAACTATAAACTGAAATAGTAAGGTAAATTATTGCTATTATCAATAACTGAAAGATAACATAATTCATATTTTGAACTCTCACTTGGAGAGCTCTTTTAGTCAATTTTATGCAATTTATTTTTGTCAATACAAATGGGTTTCCAAAACACTTGGAAAATTTCCATGAAGATAATAAATTGTGTTATCTGCTTTGTTATTGTTTTGAACTGTTCAATGATGATAATAAACAAAACCTTTTAAACTGGTCTTACTTCTTCCTATCTTAAACCCAGGCAACACCAGCATCTCCCTCTAAAGAGAGAAATGAAAAATGACAAAGAAAAAGGAAAAGAAAAATGGAAATTTAAAAGTTTAACATATGCTTACAGCAACTTTCTCTATCAAATGAGTCTGTTAAATGATAGGCAAAAAAAATACTATACCAAAATTTACATGAACAAATGTATACCTATTAAGCAACACATTAACTGCAAGTGATTTCATATGTAAATTACCTATAATTTGAATGCAATTTTCTAAATTTTTTTAATGTGAGTAGTTCCAAAAGTTCTTTGGTGTTTAATAACATGTGGTATTATTAAGACAGTTGTTAAATTGCAGATGTTTTGTTCAGTGCCTGACCCTTTCAACATACTGCTTAGGAGAATGTTGTTACTTAGAATTGAAGCTAACTCTCTTGACTTGTCTAGTGTCCTTCTTCAGCATCAATTATAAGTCTGATGCTCTGATAAGCTATGGAAATTCAGCCATTAACAAGTCAGATATAGATCCGCCCTTGGGTTGTAGAGTAGATCACACTAGTATTTGAGCATCTGGATGGGCTCAATCTTGTCCTTGGAATTTTAAGGTTCCTGTATTAGTTTTTTATCACTATAAGAAAATACCTGACACAGGATACACATAAAAAAGGTTTATTTAACTCACAGTTCTGGAGGTTTACAGGCATGGTATTGGCACCAGCTCAATTCCACTGAGGGCTCTCTCTCTTGGCTATGTCACATTGTGGCAGAGATGCATGTATATGTAAGAGATTACATGACCAAACAGGAAGTCAAAGAGAGAGAACCTGGGGTCCCACATTCTCTCCAAGATCAACATTCCCAGTGATCTGAAGGCCTACCACTAAGGCCACTAACCTTACCCTGGGCACCAAGCCTCCTATCTAAATGGACCCCTAGGGGACACTCAAACCCCACCCAAACCACGGTAGTTCCCAAAGGAAAAAAATAGTTCATCTGTTTGAAGTGCTTTTCTTACTCTCTTGAATGTTACTTTCCGGATGACTATCTAAGAACTGATTTTGCTTACCTTCTTAGCTTTCCAGGACAGAGGAATTGAGAACAACCAGTAAGTAGGCTTCTTTCCATCTTAAACTAGGAATCCATCTCAATTAGGGATAATCCAACTATCAGATAAATTGTTTAAAATAAAAGATACAAATGCTGCCACAAAGAGTTTTAGAATTGTGCTGTACAATCATATCTTTTTAAGATGCCATTTTGCCATAAATTCTTATCAATTCACATAAGCAGATATATGGAGTATGTAAATTCTGGCTAGATGACAAGTAGCATAAACAAATGATAGCTACATTGGTGGAGGCTATTCTTTAATTTGTGCACATTTAATGTCCTCTGAAAGGGTCTCATTCAAAAAAAAGAATTTATGTGGTTTATAGCATGAAATTCCCAAATTCTAATGTTAGAAAGTATATATTACTTTTTTACTTTAATGTTAATTTTTTGATATCTTGCATTTTGATATCTTAACATTTCTATAATTTTATAAAAATTTTAGGAGTTTGTCAAAAAGAAGACACCTCTGTGGACATGATACAAATAAAGCAGTTCTAAAACAGGTTTATTGAAGATATAATCTTTTCAGAAGTCATGTCAGAGTGTGATTTTAGAATAGAACAGTTTAGAATAATTCATATTTTACTGATTAAGAGTATGAAACAAATATCATGTAATACCAAGTTATTTGGAGGAGAGTCAACTTGTCTTTAGTAAAATGTGAAATTCCACTTTATATCTGTCAAACCCCTGTCCTTCCTCCAAGTCAGTTCTCACTTTCAATCACCACCTTACCTCTATGTGTTTCCCCTTATTCTTTTTCTGTGCTACAGTGAGTTTTGTTAAAACAATATTCTTGAAAAATTCATACCACTGTATGTACCCCTGCCCTACTACAAAATCAGTCTATCCTACTCCAACTGGGTTCTCATTGCTGCTTGACAATCTTGATATTGATCTCCCATTTATTTCCTAGCATACTTCCTTTAGCAGGTGCTTCAGATCTGTCTCTGTTCACACATCTAATTCACTACTTGCCTTTTCCATTCTCACCAGATAATAACTGTCTTGCTTTACTGAGAAACTCACGGATAGCCAGTCTGTGCTTTCTCATTCTCCCTTATCTCTATGACAAAGCAGTAAACTTTTTTGATTATCAGTCATGAAACAGGCACTATGCTAGCCAATGGTATGCCAAAAGTGGTACAGTGGATTGATCTTTGTACCCATTAAACCCAACATAGTTCCTTATACATAGTAGGTACTCAATAAATGTTAAAGTGAATGTGCGATGCTTATATATGCAAGGTTCTGAGTTCAGTTCCCCAGACTGAAACACAAAAGGTATGTATTAATGAAAAGGTAGGTCTAGAGCATGAGATGCTTCAAGTAGAGGAGAGGGAAAGTAAGACAGATATTGCATGATAGATATTGTGACCAGCTCAGATGTTCTTTCCTACATGCATATATGAGGTATGATAAAAAGATAGAATGTTTTTAAATTTAAAAACATTATTACAATAAAAGACACATTGCCATTAATCTCCCTCCTAATATTCCCCCTCACTCTAAACATACTTATTCCATCATTATTGGCACTTTCTGAAGCAATTCTGGAAGTTTTTTTTTTTCCTTCTAATAAACCTTGATATACCTTTCATGGTCATTTGACTTTGGGGAGGAGCCAGAAGTCACATGGTGCTAGATCCAGTGAATAAAGTGGATTAGGACACACTATAATGTTTTCACCATTTTTAGCAAAACATTAGAAATGTTGATGGTGATATTGCCTCCATTCCCTCTTTCTACTATGAGAGGAAATTAATTTCTTGATTATATGTATTACTAAAGACTCAATTTCTCAAATGAAATGTCAAAGGAATTATAAGGGATCTCTGAATGACTAGTTTTCTAACCAATTCCAAGACAGGTTACTTAAGCCTACAAACGAGTATTTCTGGTTTGCTTCCTGATTGTTCTGATATTGTTCATTTTGTTGTGTTTTTCAGCTGGTACTAGTATAACTATTTTCTCTGAAATAGTTTCCCCATTTCAACTAAGAGTGAAGAGATTTTTGGATAAAGAACTTGTAATAATCAGGTATAATATGAAGTCATAGATCTTGGAATTTGCTAAACAGAAGTGTTGCATCTAAGTGCAATGTAAGTGCAACATCTCAGCCATTTAAAATTATTATCATAAAGTAATCATCATAATTTTTAAAAACTCTAATTGAATCATTATTCCTTCCAAAAGATTGGAATTGTAAGAATACTTCTCAGAAGCTCTCAAACTTAATATGGAGCAGAAAATATTGCAATGAGTTCTCAAGTGTGAGACATAAAAAAAAGTTGTACCATTCTTTCATTGTGTTTTTAATCACTTCATCATTCATAGCTGCATATATAGTACTTACCCATTGAAGAATGTAGTCATAGGGGAATGTATCTGTCAGCATACTGACGTATAAAAAAGAATAAAAGTAAAATCAGTGAGAATACACTGTAGATTATTGTATTTCATATTTGAAACTTTATATATATGTTTTGTGAAGCAAACACAAGAAAACAAAGTATATTTATATTAGAACTAGGTAAAAGGAACTTTATCAATAGATCGATAAAACCAGATCTATGGTTTCTCACCTGGCGATCTGGATATATCAACAGCAAAATATATGTATAAATTTGCAACTATACCTATGAGGGTACACATGATATTTTAATATTCAACCTGCAATATTATATATAGAAGTTATGGAAATACATCAATAGACTTTTGGGTGGTGAAGATTTTAGTGGAGTCTATGATCAGTATAAAAATTTAAATTAATGTGTAGACAGCCGTGGTGGTGCACACTTGCATCTGTAGCACTCAGGAGGCTGGGGCAGTGATATCAAGACTGGCTACACAGTGACACCCTGTCTTAAAAATATGTATATAATAATAATAATTATGTAAAGTTTGAAGGAACAATGAATGCCAAAAGGAGGAAAAAATGAATTTGTGAACAACTCAGCAAGATGTTTGAAGGATCTATCAAACCTGAGTCTTTATGCACCAGTCTAAGAAACAAAATGCCTAATCTATTTCTAGATCATATTTTAAAATGCTTCAATTTAGCCAGTCATTTCTGTTTTCAGTTCTCTCGCATCTTGACACACTGAATCCCATCTTAACATTAGTAAGTTACTATGTCAGGGAGGATAGAATTTGCTACAGTAATAAAACTTAGTAACTTAAAACAAGACAAGACTGATTCTTTATCCTATGTCCATCATGAGTTAGTTGAAGACTTGCTTTACATTTTCCTCATTTAAGGACCCTAACTGAGAAGAGCGCTCTCTCTACCTACATTCTTCTGCAGTTATTGCAGAATGACAGATAGCACCCAAACTATTAAAGCTTTTCCTTAGGAGTGATTGTCATTTTTGATTACATTATTGTCTAATTCAAATTGCATGGCCATGCTAACTTCAAATGGGGTCAGAAGGGTAATCTCATGTATGTAGGAGAAAGGCCAGAAATATTTAGTACACTGATCATTTCCACAGCCTCCTAGAAAAGATTGACAACTCCTCTAACTTGTTCTTCATTCATACAATTGAATGGTGGTGATTTCTTTCCATTCTAGTTGTATAACTAGAAGAATATCAATGGGTAATAACTTTCTTCAAGGGCTAAAAGTGAGAGATCATTAAATGGAGGATCATATCAACTCTTTTACTATTCATCCATTTGTTTATGGGTATGGTCTTTCTTTTGCCTCCCACCCAAAAAGTCTATAATTTGGTGAAAAACATAGGTCTAGCCTCCATGAAACAATTATAATATGAAGCCAGCCATTACACCAATCAGGTAGATGGTAATAGACCACACAATGAATAAATAGTGACAGATGAAATTAAGTGAAAGATCAGTATTGAATGCAGTGGGGAAATATTTTTCAGATTTTATTGGAGAAGATATTAGATGGACATAAAATATTAGGCTTACATTGATAAAAAGAAGGAAAGAGGCTATTTCTAGTAATAAACACAGCAACTAAGAGCCCAGAAATGAGAATGGGTAAGGAAGAAGCCCAGATGAGATTTGCTCAGTTGGGGCAAAAGGTGAGAACATAGTCGAAGTGGCACATCAGTTCAGATCAACTCTTTTTATGAACCTGAACAAGGAAAGAAAAAGTTTAATTTTTAGAAAGTATTAGATGTGGTGGGCAACAATAAAAAACTAGATTCAACCAAATCCTGAATAAAAGAATGCTTTAAATTGTATACGTTTTATAGGATATGCCAATAGAAGAAATTTCCAAAAGGTCACGTTTTATCACACACACAAAAATCTTTAAGAAAGCTGAAGATAGAGTTCCTTTAGATTTCAAGAAAGTTCAATCTGGTTGGGTAGATAGACCACACCTTTGTGGTTATAGTAGTCTTTGAGTGAAATTTTTCAGTATAAATTTGGTCACTGATATAAACTTTCCAAAAAATAGTTAAAAACAAAACCATTTCAACTACATGAAAATGTTTGCTCATTCTACCTGGAAACAAGAGTTTGGTTTAACTTATAATGATAAAAAATATATACATGCATCATAAAATATAAGATGTACACATGCTACCCAATCAGCATGCTTTCAAATCACGAATAAATAAAATTTAGTTTGCATTGTTGATTAAATAAACATGAACTCTACTGTAGTTTTATAACAAAAGGATGGTCTTTAAAAGGAGACAAAGAGTCGGGTTCAGATTCAAGTTCTGCAACTAAATAGAAAAACAGAGGTTAAATCACTCTATATTCAAGAATCTCTATTTCCTATCTGTAAAATTTGATAATAATTGTGTCTGCTTCAGAGAGTTATTACGAGGACTAAATGATAAACATTTGTGAAGTACCCAGCATATAACAGGCATAGAAGCAGTGACAGCAATGATTATGTATAGGCAATTACTAAATACTAATCAAGTTTAAGAAAAAGGTTCTTATTTTTCTATTTATAAGCATTATAAAATTATTAAATCCTACTTTATTACCTATTTATTTACTAAGATCACCCTCATAATTTTATTTTTATTTTATTGAAGAAACAACTAAAAGGAAAAGTAAAGAAGCAAATAAAGTTCAAGTTAGAGAATACAGTGTTCTATTTCTAAAGTGTTTATGATCCTTTATTGGTTTTATTCCACGTACCAGATGTTCCCTGAGAGCAGAAAGTTTCAACAAAGACTACTTCCCAAAATTGTTTATGATGAGGATTACACTCTTGTTTTACAGATGAGTATGCTGTACAGAATAAGTATTATGTATTTTACAAAGATGGGTGAAAAGCAGTATTCTAACTCATGACACTGGTTAAAGTTACTGTTGATTTTGTTGTTCACCAGTAATTTTAATAGTAGCTTGTCCTTTAGATTAAAGGTTATGATTTTGAGTGTGTTTATCTTTAACTTGTACTCCCAGGACCATAGTTTAGCCAATCTAAGGTCCTTGAGGATTTTATCACTTCGCAAAATTGCATTTTTGGTTCTTTCCCCATATCAGCTGTACACCTTGAATGTAGATCTGACAGTATGGTAATAAGTGAAATGAAAACGAAGAAACAAAAATAGAAATGTTTACTTAACCCCAAATTAAATTTAAATTTAATTAAAATTAAATTTTAAATAGAAAATGTCCTAAGAACAGGCATAAACTACGACACATTTTAATACCGTGTGTGTGTGTGTGTCAGTATTGATATATAAGGGAATGGGGTGATTAACTTAATGGATTATTAAGGTCTTACACTTCCCTGACTAGGTAAGTGTCCACAGTGGAAAAAATGTTTAGTCTGAACACCAATTAAAAAATGAAAAGTGATAATAATTTCCCTCAAGTATTTTTTGATAGCTTCTCAAAAGATGGTCCATGGTTTCTGCTTTACTACTCCATCACGACTTTGGTTTTACCAATCACTGATTTTGAAATGGAGGGTGCATGCATGCACACATGTGCACACATATGTGTAGAAAAAATTTCATAAAGTGAGAAAATAATCTCTTTGTGCCTCAGGACTAGCTAATTTCAGCTTTAGTATGAATGGGCTTTTGGGCAAATCCATTTGTTAAGACACTGAGGAAAATATGACCTTTGTTATTATTTAGAACTGAAGCTATACCATACAAACAACAAATTCACTCCCTGGGGGAAAAACAGAAAAGGGAAAGAAAAAAGACCCACAGCTAAATTTACAGGTTTTGTGTTTTGCTGTTTTATGATTTTCTTAGTTGAAATTACAGTTTCCTTTTTCCACTTTTCTACACAGCCCAGAAGATGGACATTTGGCAAGCCATAATAGACTGCTCCTTTCCCAGGTATCTCCTGCTTCTTTCCTTTATCTGTGAATAGGAAATGGCTTAAAGGCACCTGTGTGATGAAGGTCCCAGGGGCAGCTGCCTGACTAGTGAATGCCTGATTATGTGTTAACATGCTTTGTCAGATATTGGCAGAATCTGTTCTCTTCTTTTGCCTTTTCAGCAAGGGTACCATTGACAGCCTGGCTACCCATTTATAGAAATGTTGTCCATCAAACTGTGAGGAAGGACAATAGTGTTTTTCTGTGGCCAGTGACTGTGGGAAACTTTTCTTTGGCTATTCAGGCAATTTTTGTAGCTTGCTCTGAAGAGGAGAGACTGATGAGTGCAAAAAGTACAATTAAGCAAAGCCAGACTTCAATTGAAGGCTGTAGTGTAGTCTGCTGTTCTCATTTTTTTTTAGAGGGGGAAAAAAACCCTATGGGTTTTCACGTTGCTGTGTGGCATTCAGCAGGGGGCTATTACAATCCTAAATTTTTTTTCTAGACCACCTAATTCTAAGTTAAAATTAAATGTAATGAGAGCCACTTGGAGTTCTGAATATTTTAAAGCATAATTCCCACAGAAGGGATTCGACCTAAACTGCAGTGAGCATCAGTTGGCTAATTATAGCTGCATTTTATATTACAGCAGGTGTCAGATGCAGTCATCTCAATAAAGTCCACATAATACTCTGGGAAATAACAAAGACTTTTCTTTGAATGTGGGTACTAATTTCTGCTAGGTGTCATATGAGCCTTGATACTTCTTATTGGCATTAACAAGAGCACTGCAGCACTCAGAAATGCTTTTTGCTTGGGATGAATTGATACTGTAAAGCACTTACCAGTCAGACTTGGCAGATGTCAGTAGTTAATACTAGTGTTGCAGAGGTTGGAATATAATGCAAAGAGTCTTATGTAAATACTCTTAGATGATGGGCTGGTTTTAAGAAGGCGCCTGAGCACTGCACCAACTCACTTAATGAAAGTTAAATAGATAGCAGTGGGGTATCTGCATTTACTTTGGCTCCTGCTTTATTGAAAGTCCTCCAGAAGTGAAGGGCAGATGGTAAAGCAGTAAACTAGGTGAACAAAATACCCTGGACTTGGATAAGGACTTGCTATATTCACTGGGCTTTCCTTGAACTTGTGTGGGTTATTCAAGTTACTGAAATGATAGCCAGTGCAAAAGTATGCCTAAACATAAGGACTCCTGTCTCATTAAAAAATAAATTTAACTTAGAAAATATTTCAGGAGTTGAAACACTACTGAACAATGGGCTAGACATAAAGGATGTCACTTTAAAATCATGATTGTCCTGCACTACTCCATTCTTCCAGGACAGTGACTGCTTATGCAATCTATTGTAGTCCCATTGGATCATAGCAGATGGGAAAAAGGGAAGAACTATTAAAAATCATGTTACAAAATTCCAACTAAGATACGACAAAGGAATTTTTTATACACATTCCACTCTTGGATCAACTATGGATTTTCATTTGTTTGGTTGTGTTTTTTTCTTTTTAAAATCTAGTTCATAGTTAGCAATGCAAAGGCAGTGTCCTTTTGATCCCCCCAAACAGCTTTGAATTCTTATTTTGGCAGATTACAATTTATATATATCTCATAACAGACCCTACAGGGTGCTGTCAGCAATTAGCGCTGACATGGAGGACTTTAACATTCATTCAGCATTGATTCAGTGACAGCACTGGTAGGCACAAAGCACTGTTAAGCCCAGAAGTGAAATCTAAGATGACAAAAGGGCACAGTGCCTGTCCCCAAAGTGCTGACTATCTAGTCACAAAAGAATTATCCCTGCTAGCCTTTTTGAAGATTTTTTTAGATAGGATATATTCACAGATTTTGATAAACTCAAGATTAAATTATAAAATATTGAAAAAAGTCACATAGAGATCACCACAAAGGAGCTCAGGTAATTGACAAATAGCAATTTTTCCTTATAGTACTCTCTCAGTGATATCTGTTTCAAATACCTAAATCCACAACTGTGAATAATTTTTATTTCTTTTTCTTACATAAATATTTGTTTTTTATGAAAAAGTTGAGGAACATAAAAAATACAAAAAGAAAAGAATCCATATTTCTACTACCTAAGTTCAGATATATCATGTTTATTCTTTATCCATTACTGCATATAAAATATATATGTACATTTTAAGTATAAGAATTATATACTATTTTTTAAATTTTTATTTTTTGAAGGAGAACTTATGTTAAGAATATCTTTACTTCTAAAAAAGTATTCTTCCTCAACATCATTTTCAGTGATTATGTAGTACTATAATGTATGGATACACTATAGTTTATTTATGCCACATTTTATAATTCTGTACTATTATGCATGTAGCTCATTTTCAACTTTTTGCTTCTGTAAGTCTAACTGTAATGCATATGTATGTGGTAAATATTTCCCTAACTCCACAATCATTTGCTTATACCTGGTAAGAAAATGCTACATCAAAGGACATGTGTAACTTTATTAAAGCTACGGATTTTTAAGACATTTTTCATGAAGAAGAAAAAAATCTTTATTCTTTCCATTTAGATGTGAGATTTTGGGTTTTGATAGACTTTAAAGTCAAGAGTTTAGTTTATAAAACTAAATTGTGAATAGACAAGACCTTTCAGTTTAACTAGAAAATTGATCTGTTATGAACTGATTAGTAAATAGGTGGCTTCTGTAGCCATGAGATTTTCAGCATAAACAGGATCTATATACTGAATTCCAAATATGCATTGCCTGGCAGGACTGTATGAATATTCACAGTAGTGGGACTGTTATTTAGACCCTTATGTGGAAAGAGTTCTGGTATATATTTAAATATTAAATATTTAAAGAGTTCTGGTGTACATTTAAGTATTATGTATATATTATTTAACTGTACCTTTAATACATGAATTTAAAGAATGAAAAAGCCATTAATCTTGGATTGTTTCAAATTTAAGCCATCCAATTTCAATTGGCCTTTGCTGTGACTTAGAAATCCTTCAGTACATCAATTCTTACCATGCTTCATACAATAATTAATCCAAACCTTCTTCATTTCCCCCAAGCTAATGCAAGAAGACTCTTCAGAACAAGAGGGGGACAAAAGGCATTAATTTCTATGTTTTTCATTGATTGCAAAACAGAAATATTTTGGTTTAATAGAAAATTAGGTATGGTAAGTGATGTTGGAGAGATTGTTGGGCTTTAACTCCTTTCCAAGTAGAGTATTATAACTATAATCATTAAACTTGAAGTGGGAGAGGTTATCTGATCATATTAATCTTGTATCTAACCTTCCCAAAGAGCTGAGATAGTCCTACTTTGGAATACTTCTAGTTAAGCATCTATGTTCTACCCTAGTTACACATTGCATAGTTTAATATAACTTCTTTCCCTAAATCTCTTCAGTTATTTTATACAGTAGACACAAACTGAGAGGGTAGCCTGACACTTGTCATTTCTGCAGCAGCTTGTCTGGGCTGCCTGTCTTCCTGCTTTTGAGGCACCCCCTCATACACACTAGACATTAGTGCAGTTTTAATACCCAAGGGTGGTCACAGAAAAAGTAACTGTAAGCATATGCTGAGGTATATTTCCTGGGAACAACATCAACTGTTAGGGGGAAAAAGGGGATGAAATTCACTAAAATAGGTTAGCCAGTCCCAACAGAAAAGCAAATAATAGTAAGCCCCATAATATATGTCTTATGTGATCCTTCTCCCTTTCATATGTTTGTTCCAAGGATGGGCAAAATACCCAAGCAGGGCCCATGAAAATCTTGAAATGAAAATGGTGGAATATGTTGGGTAGAATTTAAATTTCCCTTCTCTCTTTCTGGGAATATCTGAGGATGTGAATTTAAGGGCTTCTGGCAGCCATGTGTTCTGTCCCTAACCTCTCACTCCACTCCCACCAGTGGAAAAGAACATGGGCAACATACAAGAGAGAACTAGAACAAGAGGTAGTGTGAGGAGCAAGACCAAGGAAGAGAGTGCATGCAAGAAACAGCTGAGCAGACAGACAGACCCATCTGATTCTAGTTATCCCAAAGGCCAGTTTCTTATATTCATACAGAGGTTTTGGCTAATAAATATTCTAAGTTTCTTATTTGTCTATCCTCAGCAAAATCTCTACAGTGAAAAAGGAGAAATGGATTCCTCTTCCCAGAGCTCTTAGTTGAAAGCCAAAAAGAAACACTGATAGAGTTCACATATGCCAGTCTTAAGAAATATTCTAATTTTTGTTTCAGTGATTATGTAAATCTCACTTTAATCTTACTCTCAGATTAATCTATCTCATTATTCATCCTATAATCATTCACTGGTGTTTTCTATATGCAAGGAATGGTAGTAAGTAATGTAAAAGAGTGAATAAAATAGCTCCTCTATCATGACAGCAAATGCTTACACATCAGGGGATTGTTCTAAAAGCTGAATGCTTTACTCCCTTTAATTCTCTCCATTTTATAGATGAGGAGAACAAGACACAGACTGAGTACCTTGTTCACTGTCCACAGCTGGTCACGGAAGGACTTAAGGGTTAGAATCTGAGCTGGGCTACCACTTTTATTTTCTGATTCTAAAAGGCATACATTTATTTAAAGTATATAAGAATACAGATAAGTGTTTAAATCATTTCTAATTCCACCATCTAAATATATCCGTTGATAATATTTATCATTCAATTCCTGGTATAATCTTAGAATTTTAATTTAAATTAAGTAGGATACTAATACAACAAATTCTATTATTACTTCTCTATGAGAATGTCAATTTTAATTTGTTGCAATTTAGATTGAAAGATGTGCATTTCACTATATTATTGGGTTTATTGATTATTTGCATTGAGATTAGTTGATGCAACATCCAGCTGTGTTAACATAATTCCTAGAAACTAAATGTGTGCACTAATTGTACATTTCACAGCTATTACCCCTCATTTACTTCAGTGCATACTGCTGGATACCTATAAGCAGAGTACATAGGCCACTGCTTATTTGAGATGCATCACTCAAATTCCTTTTTTTTTTTTTTCAGAAAAATCTGAAATATGACCCTAAAAGAAATCTCACATGCCTGATATTTGAAAGCATTTGAGTTTTAAGACTGCACTGTTAAAATGTGAATATTCTAGAATCTTAATAACCCTAACTGGTATTAATCAGTGTACTTTAACATATTAATTGGAATTGAGTTAGTGCTCTGAAAAGAAACAAGTTTCTAAAGATGAGAAGAAAGACAATGAATGGAAGTTTTAATATAATAGTCAAGTCGCGTGGGTTCAAATTCTGCCTCTACCATGGGCTGGATGTATTTGACTTCTTTCTTATCTCAGTTTCCATGTTTGGAGAGTAGGAACATTGTTATTAATTATTATTTTTATTCATTTTTACTGTTAATGATCTTATATTAGTTTTAAATGCGTGAATATATGTTAAAAGCCAAGAATATTATCAAAATGAATTTTAGTGCTAATATGTGCCCACCCTTTAAGTTATTAAAAGCTTTAGTAGTGAACAGAAATTTTTTTTTTAAAGTCTCTGACCAATAATCAAATAAGTAAAATAGTACCATGGGCTAATGAGTGTTGTAGAGGGAGACAAAATAAACAAAATGAGGATAAGGATACCAGTTTGAAAAGGGAGAGTTCATTGTTAAGAGTGGTAACAGAGGCCAGGGATTTAGCTCAGTCGTTCCGCCGCCTGCCTCGCAAGCACAAGGACCCGAGTTCAATCCCCAGTACCAAAAAAAAAAAAAAAAAAAAGAGTGGTAACAAAAAGCCTTGCTAAAAAGATGATTCTTAAACAATTATGTGAAGGGAGAGAGAGAGAGAGAGTAAGCCATGCAAATGCATGGGGAAAGGGAGTGCCAGGCAAGAACAAGTAGTGAAAGACCTTAGAAAGAGGTGCAATTATTTACAAGCAAAAGAACTCTGACAGGCAGAAATTCTGAAATGTGTACGGACTATGGGCCATCCCTGCTCAGAACAATCCAGCTAGTTAAGAAGTTAAAACTTTAATGAGACCAACTTCTGACGTGATGGTCCGAAGAGTTTTCCTGACCCATTCTTTAGTGCAATTGGCCAGAATTTTTTAAAAAAATACATCCATTCAAAATGGATGGAAATAATCTATCATGAGAAAATAACAACTCTGCTTTCAGAATTTAAGAGAGGAGAGTCAGGTCATAAACTACATAGTTCCTAATCTCTTCCCAAAGGAACTGACCTCATTTGCCAGAGAATATGGAAAAGTTTAAGCTTAAAAGTGATTTTTAATAGCCTATATGTCCATCAACAAATACAAAGATATACTACTCTGCAATGAAAAAGGATAAACTTGAGTCATTTGTAGGAAAATGGATACACCTTGAAACCATAATATTAAGTAAAGTAACTCAGACATGCAAGATTAAATATTGCACGGTTTCTCTTATATGAAAAAATAATTTAAAATATGTATTACAAAATAAAAGATAATAGGAAAAAAGAGAAAGGAAAAAAAGGTATTGTAATTCAGTGAAGACAATGTATGTAAAAGTATACCTTGGTTTAGTGACTTAGTACAATTGTCTTACATGTTTTATATGTTCTTTGGCCTATTAGGTTTTCAATCTGTGTATATGATAGTTAACTTTATAATTGTAAGGTTTTAAAAGATAAATTAGTGAATCTGATGCTGGAAAAATAATAGGGGTGAAGGGAGGAGAGAGAAAGAAGGAAACCGAAATGTGTTATATACATGTATCAATCCCATACAGTGAATATAGTCATAATGTACTGAAAACATGTCTTAATAAAAGTAAAAAAAAAAGTGATTTCAAGAAGAGTAGAAAAGCAAAGGCAACTGGGAGGAAATTTGTGAATCTAATGAAGATGCAGCAAAACTGTAGAATGGCTAGTTCCACAAAAAGGGGAATAAGACAGCTAGAAGAAGCCTGTTTAGGCTCAGAACAAATATCAAACTCTGATGTTAGAAACTATTTATTCAAAGGAGGCACAATTTGTATTCATTTGAGGAGAATTTGCCCCAGCGTATGGGTGAAATAATAGAGCAATCAGCCAGCAATTAGTAGAGTTTAACAGATTGGTAGAGTCATGTAATATGTTTAAAATATCACATATATATGGACTTTATCTGATCAGAAATTCTAGACCGATGATTTTTTCTGTCTTTGAAGAAGCTGTTGTGAAGCAATTGGCCTTGCTATAGAAGCTTAAACCACAAAGAACTGTGAGCTAAGTCCTAGGAGCTAAGGGTAGCTTCCAGAAAAAAGCTAAAGCCTTAGTCCTAACCCAGCAAGGAAATGAAGTCTGCCAACAACCTGAGGGACTTCAGGAGTGGGTCTTTCCCCAGTCAAGGCTCTGATGAGACTGCAGTACTGGCTGACACATAGATTCCAGCCTGGTGAGACCCTGAAGCCTAACACTTAGTTAAGCTATGCCTGGACTCTTGACCCACAGAAACTTTGAGATAATAAATGTGTATTGTTTTAAGCTGTTAAGTATGTGGCAATTTATTATTATGCAGTATAGAAGAGCAATATAGTTATGAAAGTCAATGGAAGACTGATAAACTGTTCTAGATTAAAATAAAATAATGACAAACAAATGAATTGTAGGGTACTGAACTGTGTCCTTGGGACAGCTTGGGAAACTTGAATGGGGCCTGAGAATTAGATGGCAGCAGTATATCAATGCTCTTTTCCTGATTTTAATGGATATTTTCTTTTATGTAGGGGGAAAATATGATAGTAATGGTAAATACGGTAAAATACCTTAATACTTAAGGTATTCAAAAATGAAAAAAAATAGTGAAAGTGGTTTTTTTTCTTACATGATTGGCCATTTTTCTAATTAATTAAAGAAATATTTTGGTGTCATGTAGACACAGGTAATTAAGCATTGGTTCCCTGTGTTTCTCTCCTCAGATTAGGGAAGGCAGATAATATAGAAGGACTTAACATTTGGTGATCAGTTACTATGTGCTACAGCTGTTTTAGCCACTTTGGAACACATGCTCAAGTATATGCAGTATCACTCTCTCCACCTTATAAATCAAGTGGATTGGATTATCATTTTCAATTCTTCACTGTCTTCCTCTGTCATGTGACTTTTCAGTGCTTCCTGCAAGAGGAGGCAGAATGTTTTCTTCATCCTGTTGATGCTAAGATTGGTCATGCACCTTACTTTGCCCAAAGGTACATGAGCAGAAGTGATGTGAACAAAGAATTTTGTGCACTCATGTGAATTGGCTTTTTTCATGTGCTTCTACTGTTTGCCATTTAAAAAAATTACTAGAATAGCCACTATTCTGAAGAAAAAAGAGAAACATGGAGTAGCCTATACCTAATTCATAGCCTGAAGGCAGTTGACTCTATTCCTAGCTAAGCCCTATCACATTCTACCCAAAGACTTGGTGTATGAGAGATATATGCTTATTCTAAGTCATTGAAATTTTGGAGCCATTTGTTATACAGCATTTTTGCAGCAATAACTGATCTATGCAGTGTTTCAAAATCATAGCTTGTTAACTGGTCTGTCTGATTCTAAAATTTGTCCTTTGTATTACTACAAGACAACAACTAAACCCAAATTAAGAGTCACAAGAAAAAAACAGTGCTGCTTGAAATTTTGTCAATTTTACTTAAACCTTGGTTAACTTATTCACAAATTTATATATTTTACCTATCATCTTTCAATAGTATCATCAGGCACTTATCATAAAATCTAATGCACTTGAGATATCCAAACTGGTAAATTTAGGATTGGATTATCTTGATATAGGCTGTACTGGTCATACTTTTTAAATGGAAAAGAGTCAGAATTAGCCTCTGAGAGATTTATTTAGGATACTGTCAGCGAGTTATGATCCAAAGAATTAACTCCCCAGGGGGCCGCTGGAGATTTAAATATTCTTCAGGTTAAATTCTGCTATATAAGAGGAGCCTCTGGTCTCTTGTGTTGTGTCCTCTCACTTACTATTTCTGATTATAGCCAGAAGCATGAACAGAATACTGCTTTAGGAAAATTAGTCAGATGATGGTTTGTATAAAAGAACAGCAGAGAGATCACTTAAACATCAAGAGATCAGTTGTAAGAAATGTGCAGTACTCTAGAGGTGAAGTGATATGGGCCAAACTAGGGGAGTAATACCAGAAAAGTCAAGACAGATATGAGAGGCATTTCACCTGAATAAGTGAAGAGGATGATGGTATGGTCTTCACCTTGTTCTCAGAAAACAACCTACCTGGTTCACCTCAACACAGCAACTAGTGTGCCAATAACCAGGCATTCATACACAGCTACACAGTACATTTGTATTTATGGTATACTTTTGTGGGGTTTTGTATAAGAAAATTTAAGCTTTATCATTCTGAAGTCCTTTGAAATATGACACTAGAAATACTTTAAAAATGAATTAATAATAGGTATTATCAATTATATACATCTCTTGAGAAATAACTATTACCATTGTTAAACAATCCATGAAGCTGGATTGACCTTGTGAACATTACTGTGGAGTAGCCAGTGAGAACTATTATTATTCTTATTTTACAGATAAGAACATAGTTTCAAAATGAGAATTTTGTAAGCTCTCTTTGCCAAATCCTGCACATCTTTCCAGTCTTATCTCGAATGCCATTTCTTCCCTAAGGAATTTTCAGAGTCTATAAGTAATCTTAATTCTCTGAATACTTAGTTATACTCTTTCATGATATTTAGAGCTTGTATTAGAGTCATCTGTGTACGTTTATCTCATTTATTAGAAGATAAGTTTATTTAAGATAGACACTGTTGTATTTATCTTTGTATTCCACATAGATCACAGTCCTAGTGCCTGACACATAGTAGGGTGCTCAAAAATGTTTGTTGAATTGATTGATGTGTGAAGGTATCTAGAGGATGTTGTGCTTCCCCTGGTTACTCTACTAGGAAATCTTTCTTGTCTAACTAGAAAACATTCTGGGAAAATTCCATAGGAGACTGTAGTATTTTACAATAGGAAAGTTAGAGGCCTTGTAATCCACAGTACCCTATCATCCACTCATTTTTTGTTGTATTCCTCATTCATTTTCGGTTAACTCGCTATTCAGGGGTACAAATAACCCTCGTAGGATCATCTCCCTTATACCACTTAGGCTGGAAACCTGGATGACCTCTCAGGTAGATCCTTTCCATGCCCTGAAAATGCCCTGGCCTGATATTCCTCTGATGCATTTAGGGTTTGCCCCTCCACCACATATTTTATGTCCAATGAGAAGTTCTATGATTACCAGTCCTGAATTTTAAAAACCCACATGTTTTCATGTTTTCCTCACCACTAGCAGTCTAAGAGTCAACCTTATTAAGTTTTTGTTCTAAGTTTGTTTAGTTCTTCGTCTACTTAGATGTATCTGAATCAGTGTTATTTTTATTAGATTATATGTTCTTGAAAGTCAGGGATATACATTTTTTCCATTCCTGCATAGAAAAATTTTGTCCAGCTATATCATAAATGCACAAAAATATAGTGTTGATGCTGGTGGAAATTACAATGGAATTGACTCAACTACTGTACTGTCTTTGTCTTGCTAAAATTCGTCTGGCCCTAAGATGTATTTCCCTGATTCTTTCTCTTTTTAAAAACAAGTTGATGTATAGTTAGTCTTTGTCCTCTGCATTTCTTCAATTTTTAAGAACCACTTCTTCATGTGTGCTAATTTGTCAAGCAAAACTTTAACAAACATCTTCTGGAAATTTAGAATAGAGAATTTTGAGGTATTCATTTGCTTTTCTTGGCATTTACTTCCTTGAAGAAGTCAAAAAATGATCGAAGCATGACTTTTTCATTCCAGAGACTGCATTGGCTATCCTTAATCAAGCTGTGCTTTTTTCAGTGTTCCCCATTTAATCTCCTAAAATACTTCCTAAGACTTTGCCCCCTGCAATGGAATCAAAACTAAATGGTCTGTAATTTCCTCAAGTGTTCCCAGATCCTGTTGTAAATAATGACATTGTGCTGGCCACTTTCCAGCCTGAATGAAATGACCTTGTAAAAATGTCTGCTCACTCTTCTATAATGTCTTTTTCTACTTTCTGTAGTGCTCTTGGATACAGCTTGGCAAACAATACCTATTCCAAGAAACACCATTCTTCACCTCAGTCATGTTATTTCTCTCATATAGGCAGTGCTGTATCCAGAGGTAAAGGACTTTTATTTAAAAGTTAATTAGTATTTTAAAATAAGGAATTATAGGTGCACTGTGGCAGAAGGCCAGAATAGATGACCTATGAATATTTGAATTGACAGAGAGAAAATCTATTGTGATTTTGTAAACTCTGTAAGAAAATGCTGAACTTTCATTTAATCATCAGGTAGCTTTTATTGTAATCGTGTTCAATACCTTTTTTTTTTTTAAGAAAAGAAATCATTCCCTACTTTATAACACAAAACATTTTAAATTAGTTATTCCAAGCTGGCAGTTAGAATAAGAATATTTCACCCTATTGGAAAAGTTGTTCTTTCTAAATAATTATTCTACATTTAAATAAGAAATATGTGATATTCCAGTTGTCCAAGTCCTCTCCCACACCCTGTTCCCACCACTTTTCAAAAAAGAATCAGGACATCTGGCAGGGCCTAGGGAGAAGTAGCTCAACTCACTGAAGTGACAGGGTACTTCTCACACGAAGACAGACTAAAAATATAAAAACCTATTAGTGTGAAATAACAAAAGCTGAAAGGCAAGATATAACTAGGTCTCTGAATCCCCAGTTATTTGGGACCACTAGCTAGACAAACTAATTTAAAAAAGCAACTACCATTTTTTTATGGCCTACATGTACATGCAAATTTTGTAAGTTAGATATAAGTACTGGAACTAACAGAAGTTAAATAGATGGAAATATTGGTAGTTTTCAACCAGATGGCAATGGTTTTATTACTTTCTTTTAAGAAAAACCAAGGAGTAGTAAGTTTGTGAGAGCATTTTGGACTTCAGAAATCAAACAGGAATTAAAGACATTTTGAAGAGTTGTAAAACCAGCAAATAGACGAGCAAAATCTTTTTTTCATAAGGTAGGAACAAAATAGTAAGTATTTAAAATTGGCTGTTTGGCTCTGATTTCGAGTAGAGCAATTGCTTTTGCTGTGCTTTTAAAACTTTAAACATCGAATGCTTTTGTGGGGGTCCATATGTATTCATTTACTTTCCCTGAGCATCGCTCATCTCCACCAAACACCTACAACACAGTGTGTGCCATTGTAGGAGACTAGCAGCAAGGTCCTATTTAATTAACTAATTAGATGACTTGTCCTACACCTAAATTAGCATTAGTAGGTCTTTTATAATGATTGTTGAAGTACTGTAAATTAATTTTCTTACTGGCTATGACCATCATTTGCTGCTATCACAGTATTAAGAGATAATGCCATGCACAGTGGGGAACCTCTGTGGGCAGAAAATGAACATGGTCATCCTTGGATCACCAATTAGGAAACCTATTGTGTGGCAAAAACATCATTTCTATGCTGTAATATGATCAAATAACCATTAATTACCCTCACTAGTGAGAATTACTTTCTTTGTTGGAGAAGTATTGCATTCCATATTGTAGTTCAGAAATGTCAGAAGAAACCAACAACAAAAAACCTTAATTTCTAAAAATGATATATGTAATCTAAATCATATTAACCTCACATGTTACAGGTCAGGCTAAATTAGCATAAACTTTGTTATAGAACCTGAATAATATAGCTTACCTCTTAGCCTTTACATGTATTGATTAATAGGTCATCTTCACCTGCCTACACATACAAATATAATCAAACTGCACTGTTCTCTAAGGAACTGAATGGCAACAAACATGGTAAGCATCCAATTCCGGTTCACAGTAACCGGAGCATGTTTACTGGTGTAACATGGAGATGACAGAATGAAGATAAGTCCCTGGAGGCTATTCTTGAAGCTGGTGTGTGATTGTGTGCATGTGCACATTCATGTGCACGTCAGTGTGTGTCTGAGTGTAAATAAGCATACTTCCTGTGGACCGAGTCCAGCAGCTTTCGTGAGATTCACAAGGAGATCTGTGACTGACCTGCTCCTCTCCAAAGTGCACTGCCTTCAAAGGTTCATAAAAGCAACCTCTGTGGAACAGGCTGCTTATGCATGATTTCACTGTTCAGCAGCCATGAATGAACATGAGTGCCAATGTGAGGTCTTGATCTTGCTCAGCTTGGCTATTAAAATCTCACTGGGCAGAGGCGTGGTTGATTGTCAGGAGTGGGAGCCCTGCATTAAGTAGCCAGGTTTGGTCCTATGCCCTGGTCCTTTAAGCTGTGCCACCTTAGGCAAGGTATCCTAACTTCCCTGTGGCTCAGCTTTCCTCTTACAATATTACTCAACTTAAAACTATGTTGTATTTATATATATTTATAGGGTTATCTACATACCAGCATCCATAAAATGAAAGACTAATAAATCTGATTACACAAAAACTGAAATCACTGCAGGACTATTGTGATCATAGAAAAATGCCATAAAGTGGTATATTTATTTTATAAATAATCCATCAGGGTAGAGAGAGAAAAGTGGTGTAGGGATGGGTACTAATAAACTAAGTTGTGTAAATATTCATAATGTTAGGTATTTAGACACAATAATTGATTCTGTTTTTATATGTTTGAAATTTTCTGAAAACTAAAAAACATTAAAATGCTTTAGATAATATCAGAAGAATAATGACAAATCAAGAAAAAAATTTTAAGTTACATAACACTTAAGAGGCTCATTTCCTAATATATAAAGAAGCCGTAATAAATCAATTAGAAAACATCAACAAAGAAACATTTTAAAAATAGGAAATGAACACAATTTATAAAAAGAAAACTATATTAAGT